>JAGVVM010001891.1:0-56424 GCA_019149425.1 Psidium friedrichsthalianum
GACTTTAAATATTTAGCCTCCTTTTCTTATAGGACTAAAAAGAGAGCATAGGGTTATTTTATGATTAAAAAACACAATGTTTTAAATTAGCAAGAACGAGATAATGCATAAACATTTGGTACATTTTGTATGCAAATTTAATTTGTTGTGAAACTGAAAAAATGAGGGATTTATAGAGTGACAATTATTTTATTTTCAAATTCGGAAGGTGAGAGATTTAGGGCCTGCATGGCAACCATTCTGGTTCTCTGATTATGTTATCTAGAACAAAAACGATGAGAATCATGTTTGGTAACGTAAATGATTCTGTTCCTGTTCCCGAAACAGTTTTAGAGTGAAAGCAAGGACAGAAAAACAGTTGGTTCTAGAAATAAGAATCACTTTTGAGAATCACAAAATAGAATGACGTTCCAGATCTCACTTTTCCCTTTCAGTTCTCTTATCATTTTTTCCCTCGACCTAAAACAGAATGAAGTCTCATTTTTAAAGAAAAATACTTAAGATAATATACAAAATGAAAAAATTGGAAAAAAATCATAAAATTTCAGAAAATCCATAGAAATAGAAGAAGCGTAGATTAGGCTAGTGTGACCTCATTTTCATGAATTTGGACCTGGATTCTCTAGATTTCATAAATTTGGTTCTTTTTTAGGAAAATTATAAACACCTTGGAAATGTAACCGGAACCAAATTTCTCTAAGCCTTTAGGGCTTCATTAGGATTTTATGATGCGATTTATCAATACCATGATTCATTAGTGGCTTACTTGGTTTCATGGTTGTGATTTGCCTAAATTTAAGTACTTTAGACTTAGTCTTGTTTTAGAAAGTTTGCCAAAAAAACAAAAACAACCTGTGTGAATATTTAGCATTGGCTTATGGTTTAAAAATGAACTCAAAATTTGCATGAAACATGTTTATAAAATACTCAACTTCGGTGCCGAAAATGTGTCGGTGGAAACATCAACGTAACTAAGTTACCCGGACCCTAGATTTCTCTGGTTGCCTAGAATCGAACGGTTTCTCCCGATCATTTGACAAATTTTTCGATTTACCTTCCCCAAAGACTGGTACCACTCCATTTGGATGTAGACATACACATGCCACCGATCACACTAAGATCAAATTTGATATTCCCTTGTTATGATTTGGTATAAACCTGGGAGGGCTCGAGTTAATCTAAAATCACACACTAACCCAACATAATCTCTCTTTGCTGTAAGCTTAAAATAACTCGTTATGACATTGCAATTAGACGGAATAACACAGAAAATGTTCCCGGATGTAATTAAGTTCCTAGACCCTAGATTTCTCTGGTCGCGTAGAATTGAACAGTTTCTTCTGACCATTCAATAAGGTTTTCGATTTACCTTCCTCGAAGATTGGTACGACTCCATGTGCATGTGTACATACACGTTACCAATCACACTAAGATCAAATTTGATATTCCCTCGTTACGATTTGATATAGATCTAGGAGGGCTTGAGCTAATTTGAAATCACACCCTAATCCAACATGATCTCTCCTTTTTGAAGCTTAAAATGACTTGTTATGACACTGCAATTGGATGGAATGGCTCGAAAAAATGTTATATGCAATATGTTATATAAAAGAATCAATATGAATTAATCTTTAGTTAATTCGAAATATTTGATGAAATTTCACAAAATAACTACGCAATTATTTTGACTTAAATGACACAAATTGGGAAGAGAAATTGTTTTCAGGAATAAATTTTTGTACAGTTACTAAATGTGTTTCTGTTTTTGGAAACAAAAATTTTGTGCAGTTATCAACGCGTTTTGATTTTCTAAAACTCATCCGGAGAATAGAATTAAAAAAATCATTCTAATCAGAATTAACTTTTAGGATCAGAATGGTTGTCATGCAGGCCCTTTCTGATTATTGGCGGTTATTTGTTGATAATAAATTACCTTTTGTCCAGCTTTACTTATTTACAGTTATAGTTTATTTAAAATGTTGACATGAACTTACTCATGAAAATTTTCGTAAAAATGTGAGGTTTTTTTTTTTTTTTTGGGGGGGGGGGGGTCAAGTTTGAGGTAGTTTGCTTATTGATAGAAGAGACAAATTGAAAATTTTGCTAATGGGCCTGAGAATACCTCTTTTGCCATTAGCAGCTCAAATCAAAGAATGTCTATTCATTTTTACTGTGCATGTCTAATGGTTGATGGTTGACATTAATGTTATTAGATTGCTATATTGTACAGATTATTCAAAGTTAAGTTCCACTCTTGGGAAATAGGTTGAGCTCATATTTTCTTTAAAACTAAAGTTTGGCTTTTAAGGGTCTATTTGATGACATGGAGGATAGGATAGCTGAAAGAAAATTTCAAATTTCCCTCCTCTCCTCGCGAAGATTTGAAATTCGATCCTAGTTTTTACACCCACCCCACATTTTTCTCTCCCTCCGCTCCTTCCCAAACAGAGCATATGTGCCAGTGCCAGCCAGCTAGAGGATGTGTGCATATAGTGATGGCATTTTGCATTTTTTGTTAACTAAAAGATGGTCGAGTTCAATCAACAAACCAATTTAACATATTTCTGAACATTCAATGTGTGCACTCATTCATCTTGACATTTTTTTTCTAGTATATTAATGTACTGCATTTTGACAAAGCCTTGCTGTTAGTTCTGTTTTGGTGCTTAAACTCCCAACAGTGAAATTCTTGGTTGCTGTTGATACCAGTATGATTGGCCATGCTTTCTTTTTTGGTGAATAAATGAACTACATATAGAGAAAGGCTTTTTTTCGCTCACTCATTTTCATCTTTCCTTTGTAAGCATGTATCATAAGTCAAGTGTGCTTCGATAGCAACCTCAATAGTGGAGATTGTTTGTTCCTGATTGAATTATGATGTTGGATATTGACAGTTCGGGATCCATTCTGCAGTTTTAAATGCGGAGCTGCCACAAAATTCCCGTCTTCATATGCTTGAGGTATGATTTGATGTTAGCAAATACCTTCTTTAGGAAAAGAGAGTCACATCTAATCACTTTTCGTAGCTGTCAAAATTGGTGTCAAATTGATTTCTTTCTTGCTAGAAGAGAGGATAGAACCTCTTATATAGATTGCAAAGTCTATCCTGGAAAATGTATAGCTACGCAACGTAAGTTGGTGGTCTTAGAGGTTTGGTATAAGGCACAGAAAAGGCCGCGAAGGGCTTAAAATCCCAAAATAAGATGGTGGAAGTTAAAGGAGGAAAAATAGACCGATTTCAAGGAAGGATGCTTCAAGAAGGACTGTGGCAACTAGAGGGAGAAGTAAATAGGATGTGGAGCGAGATGTCTAACTGCATATAGAGAGTGGCAAGAGGGATGTTAGGTGAAAGTAAAGGGCACGGGCATCAAACAAAGGGAACTTGGTGGTAGAATGAAGAGGTGCAAGAGGTAATTAAATAGGAGGAGGAGTGTTTTAGATGTCTGCATAAATGTCCTAATGAAGAGAATGTGCAAAATTTTAGATTGGCGAGAAAAAATGCCAAGAAAGCGGTGCAAAAGGCTAGAGGCAAGGCGTTCTTCGATATGTACAAAAAAACTTGAGAGCAAAGAGGAAGAAAAAGATATATGTAGGCTTGCAAATATAAGGGACAAGAAAAGTAAAAACTTGACCCAGGTTAGATGTATCAAGGATGAAAATCAAAAACTGTTAGTAAGAGATGAAGTGAAATAAAGGTGGATGAGTTATTTTAACAAGTTCTATAATTGGGAGAGCAATAGAAGTGAGGTGGATTTGGTGGACGCCTCTGACGAGTTAAATAGAAGGTTTGTGCGTAGAATTAGATTATAAGAAGTTAAGAATGCTTTAAAGAAGATGAAAACTAGTAAAGCCTTGAGATCAGATGGTATTCCTATTGAAGTATGGCGATGCTTAGAGAATGTGGCATTAAATTGGCTGACTAAATTGTTTAACAAGATTCTCCAAACTAATAAGATGTCTGATGAATGGAGGAAGTGTGTGATTGTGCCTATCTACAAGAGCAAGGGAGATATCCAGAATTGTTGCAACTATAGAGGCATCAAGCTTATGAACCATACAATAAAATTGTGGAAAGAGTTATTGAGCATCATGTGAGGGTAGAAACTAAGGTCTCTATAAATCAATTTGGATTTATGCCAGGAAGGTCTATCATGAAGGCTATCTTTTTAATACGTTAGTTGATGGAGAGATATCGAGAAAAGGAGGACCTAGATATGGTGTACATTGACCTTGAGAAGGTGTATGATAGGATTCCAAAAAAGTTTTGTGGTGGATTCTTGAGAAGAAAAAAATACTCTTAAAGTATGTAGAGGCAATCAAGGATATGTATGATAGTGTTACAACATGTGTGAAGGCCTGTAATGGCATATCAAGTCATTTTCCAATCACAGTTGCTTTACATCAAGGTTCAGCCTTGAGTCCTTATCTTTTTGCACTAATTATGGATGAGCTAACGAAAGATATTCAAGATGAGGTGTCATAGTGTATGCTGTTCCCAGATGATATTGTACTTATTGATGAGACTAGGGCTGGGATTAATGCTAAATTAGAATTATGGAGAAACGCGTTAGAGTCCAAAGGATTTACGTTAAGTCAGAGTAAGACAGAATGCATGAAGTGTGAGTTCGCCACGACAAGAGGAGATGATCAAGAATACGTGGATATGCTTGGACAGAAGGTACCTAAGAAAGATGCTTTCAGATATTTGGGATCAATTTTGCAAAAGAGGGAGAAATTAATGAGGATATTAGCCATAGAATCAGAGCAGGTTGGATGAAATGGTGCAGTGCATCAGGATTTTTGTGCGATCGCAAAATCCCTCTTAAGTTAAAGGGAAAATTTTATCGACCAGCAATAAGACCAACAATGTTATATGGAGCCGAATGTTGGCCAATACAGAAGCAACATGAGCATGAAATGGGGGTAGCGGAAATGAGAATGTTAAGATGGATGTGTGGTCACATTAGATTGGATAAGATAAGAAATGATGATATTCGACGAAAATTTGGAATAGTACCGGTGGTAGAAAAGATGAGAGAACATAGATTGAGATGGTTTGGACATATTCTCCGTAGATGTCTAGATGCTTCGATAAGAACCGAAGTGTGTTACCGAGAACATGATATGAAAAAAGGAAGAGGCCGACCAAAACTTGCTTGGGGAAAGGTAGTAAAACAAGATTTAATGGAGTGGAAAATAGATTGGCGTACGGTCTGTCTTAGGACGAAATGGAGAAAGCTATTCGTATTGTAGAAGAGGGGATTTCCTATGTTTCAGAGTGCCCTGTTTAGTCCTTTCTATATTTTCTTATATTTATTTATTTATTTTACTTTTGGGGTATCCATGTCTTTGCTTCTATTTTAGTATATTTTATGCTTTTCGCTTCGAGTTCCTCGACCGCCGACCCCAACTGGTTTGGGATAAAGGTGATGTTGATGTTGATATGCTTGAGGTATGTAAGCAAACTGAATTTGAGTTACTTACAAAATTGAGGAAGATTTAACATCATATAATCAATTGTCAGAAATGTACCTCTTGGTGGTATGTTGTCTGCCTTGAAGTTTACATGACCTTCGCATTTCTACCTGTACATTTTGTGTTGTTGCTTTTTTCAGGAATTCAATGCTGGGCTTTTTGATTACCTGATTGCAACTGATGATAGTGAAATAAAAGAAAAGGCAAAAGCCAATGATGAAAACCAAGGGCAGCGAAGGAATCTCGAAAGCATGCTAAGGCAAAATTGGACTCTGAATTTGGAGTAGTTAGGGGAATTGACTTCAAAAACGTTCATACGGTACATAGTTTTTCAGCCTTTGGTCATTATGTGTGTACTTGATGTTTTTGAGATTGAATTTTCTTGTAGATGAGCCTTTGGTTGATTTTAAATTAGTAAACGGTTAAACAAAGTATATCCAGATCTTCGAAGGTGTTTGCTGACATTGCTTTTTAGAAATTGCTCTGAAGAACCAAATCAGACCAATTTTGAGCTACCTCTTTGGCACTGAAGATGGTAAAGAAATTTAGCAGAATAATATCGACAAGACCCTTTGTCCGAAATAAGAAAGTAACTGAATCTCCTGATTAAACAGTGAGCTTCAAACATATGGAGTTCATGTAAGCAATGCCCATATCAATTCCTGCAATAATAGATTTAATTGTCTTGCAGCTTCAGCAAATCGGAAGGTCTATCTAGATCATATAGGTTTAAGCTATAGGTAGTAGTACTAAGAGCCATTTGCATGGTGTTAAGCACTTTAGCTGCTCTGCTGTTTTAATCCACTGTTAATGTGTCATTTCGCTGAACATCAGATTCTTGCAGGTTATTAATTTTGAAATGCCTCTAAGTGTGGCGGGATATATACATCGTATTGGACGAACTGGAAGGGCATACAACACAGGGTCAGCTGTGTCCCTGGTGAGTATACCTGCCTTGCCCTATCCCTTTGGAGAAGAGCTGAGAAGATGAATGACAGACTTTCTATGCATTCAGTGGCAATGTTGGGAAACTATTCTGCTGGTCAGAGCTATAAAATCCGGAATCAGCCACTTGAGTAGCTTGAACTAGATCTGAATACGGACTTGCCTTGATTTTCCACTTCTCAACCTTAAAGCTGCTTGTTAATCCAAGTCTGTGTCTGGTGGTATGGGCTGCTAGGCGTCGATGGCTAGATAGGGCTGGTAGGAACTCTCAGAACTGAAAATGAAACAATTGAACTAGATTCAAACTGTGGGTTGAATTCAAAATCCCAACTTGAATATGAAACAACCTAGATATGAGAGGACAACCAGAGATGTAATGGATCTCCACGGTAATAGAAAAACTATTTGAAAGTAAAACTAAAACCAAATAAAGATTTAGGTCTGATGGTTTGGGCTGCTAGGTGTTGATGGCCAGATAGGCCTGGTAGCCTGGTACATAGAAGTTGGAATAGTTGAGCTGTTTTTCAACTGCTAGGAACTCCATCAGAACTGAAAATGCAACGATTGACAGAAACTTGAATATGAAACGACCTAGATATGAGAGAACGAACTAGAGACGTAATGGATCACGAAACAACCAAATCTTTTATTTGGTTTTTGTTTTACTTTCGAATAGTCTAGTACAGTGGAGATCCGATTCTGATGTCGGTTTTTTGGTTAGCTCTTCCAAACTATTTTTTGGAAGTTTGTTCCTTCAAAGCATTTTTGAGCTCTGCCTTTATCAATCTCTTCCTTTGTGTGTAATGACCATATCTGCTGTGGAATTAATGGTTTATTTGACAGGTTTCCCCTAACGAGATGGATGTTTTAGAAGAGATAAAATCCTTCTTAGGGGAGGATGAGAACAAAGAGTCGAATCTTCTTGTGCCATTTCCTTTGCTCACAAAGAATGCTGTTGAATCCTTACGCTATAGAGCTGAGGTAATTTGACTTGATCCTTATATGTATTATATGCTAGATTAGAATTATCTTTCTTGTCCGTGCTGTGTCTGAAACACAATAATGATTATTTTTTCCTCCCAAATTTAACAGATCAATGATTGCTCATCTTTTTGGGGACATTATGGCAAAGATCATTTGAATGGTTTAACATTGAGAATGGGAAGGGAGAATATTTAACCGTCTATTGCTGTTGTTCGATTTTCTACTTCTGACCCATGAAGGTCAATCATGCCTAGGAGTTGTTTATCAAGCAGATTATATTTTCTTTGTTCATGGTTGGTTATGTCCTATTGTTCCTATGTTGATTGCCTGGAGTATTGATTGTGTCATTTACCAACACATACAACTAGGTTTAAGGTCAAACATTTGAAGCATTTTTGTTGTTAACGTGGAGTAGGACATCGCAAAGAGTGTGACAAAAATGCTGCTGTTAGAGAATCACGGGCTCAGGACTTGAGGAATGAAATTCTGAACTCTGAAAAGTGAGTTACCAGCCATATGCATTCCATTTTAGTGAATTTTTTCTGGTCAGATGGGGTCCCTCTCACTCTCACTCTCATTGCCTTGTTCAAGTAGTTTAAGATTTCCTGATGGGTTTCTCATTGTGCTATTGCCTGACAGGTTGAAGGCTCATTTTGAAGCTAATCCTAAGGACTTAGGTAAATAAAACTGTTGACATTCAAAATTGGTTTCTGTGTTGTGAGTTTTGTGTTTGTAATGTACTTTGTGATATAGAGCTGAGGTTGTACTTGAGCAGATTTGTTGAAGCACGATAAAGTTCTGAGCAAGAAGCCCCCTGCTCCTCATCTACGTGATGTGCCTGACTACTTATTGGATGCCACGACTCAGGAAGCAAGCAAGATGGTCAAGCTTGCTAGGGCTGCTATGGGAAAGTCCAACTCTGCTAATAGGCTGGGAACTAAGAGGAAATCTAGGAAAAGCAGAGATCCTCTCAAGACATTCACAGTCGAGGTACTTGTCCCTTCTTCTGCCCTAGATAAATATAAGAATGAATCAATAGGTAAGTTTGTGATTTCACTTGGGAATAAGCGGTTTACCTGGTGGTCCACCTGTACAAAGACCTTGCAAGAGGTCTTGTGGGTCCAAAACCCGCCTTTTCTTGAAATGACTGTCATAATCCTGCAATTTTCAGGAAGTTTAATTAGTTGTGCGGCTTCTTCCATGCCTAGTAATGAGCTGGGATTAAGCTTTTTATTGTCTCCAATGGTCAGAAGAACATTCATGGGATAGTTACTGATAATTTTTTTTTTTTATTTGGTCTCAGGCACCAAAAAGGGCTAAAGGAGGTGGGAATAAGGTAAATCAAAGAGATGGTGATCATAATCGCAAGAGTAAGAAGAGAAAATCTGTCGATTAGCTAATTTATGCAGCTATCCGTTCCCTCCTTTCTTTCTGGGATCTGTAAGGCCACAATTTTGTATAAGGCCGTGGGTGTCGATATTTTTTTTACTCATCGATAGGTTTGCCATTTTTAATTTTCGAATATTTCGACCTGCCAAAGTTGCTTCATCATATTTCAAGTGAGAAAGTATTCTGTGCATGAATTATAGTGTAATCCATGAATGCGAGTTGTACTGGAAATGCTGGCTATTCTTTTTTATGAATTGAAGGAAAGGCTATTCTTTAGAAGTTTGCCTGTGCGTAGAGGGAATTGGGAGTTTAAAATGAAAATGAAAATCGTCATACGTTTTTCTTTGGTGTGTTTTAAAAAAGGTCCATCGCTGGTTCTTCCAAAATTAAATTTAATCGTCGGAGCGTGGATTATGTCAACATAACACGACTTATATGATGCCATGGAGGCATCATTTACGTCACGTAAAAAGAAATGAAAGTGGAGAGACATCGTGGTGATGTCCCTGGTGGCCCCTTGAGGAGGGCAACCACCTTAAAGGTGGTGGTTGCGCAGCTTTCAGATCTTTGACTAGAAGGTCGCACGACTGTTTGGGTGGGGTGCGTGACTATGCGAAGCGGCGGTTTGCGGCGGCAACCACCACGTGATTGGTTGCCATCCCCTGGGTCCCTTCTACCACTGTTGTGGTGGTCATTACTTGCTATCATATGTGAGATTTTGAGAGACCGTTGTAAGTAGGGTTGTTGATAATGCCCAACCCAACCTTAGCCAACCCTAAGTTACTGACCCAGCCTCATTTTTAAGGGTATTTTAGGGCCAGGTGAAGAACATGTTTGGGTGATGAGGGTATTTTGGTGATGTCGAGTAGGGTAGGGTAGGTTTAGGTTATAACCCTACCCTACCCAACCGATACCTTTTCATTCTCATAGTCGTTTGGGAAACTTCCAAAAAGGACTTGAAGTAGCTTTATTTTTTTAGAAAAGAGCCCATAGTGGACTTTATTTTAAAGAAGTGCCTGAAGTGCCCAAATTTGTTTCAAAGAAGGGTCTTGAGGTCGCCGGACCAAAGTCATTTTTGCCCAAAAACTTAAATGAAAAAAAAGGACCCAAACTCTAAAATTAAAAAATCGCAGACGGAACAAGGGCATGTTTCTAGCATTCTCTTCTTCTCTTCTCTGACGGAGGCTCAACAACGGCTAGGGAGCTTGGGCGTGCAAACTAGGCGGCGATATGCGAAGAGATGACAACGGCACTAGGGCTTGTGACCAGGCAAAAGCGGCAACCTCCAAAGGTGAAGATTTTGAAAGAAATTAGAAAATTCCTCCTCTTAGGGTTCACATGGTACTTTCGTCCCTAGTTTCGATTCGATTATGTCTAGCGTTTTACCTTTGATACTCGGCCGAGGTCTAGTGGCGCAAGCTATGTGCGACCACCAGCACAACAATTGTCTGTCTCAGCACATCAACACTAGTAATAGCTGCCTTAGTTGTTGTTCCTTTATTATTTTTTTTTTTTGGTCAAAACTGCTCTTTGAAGATCACTTGTGATATTTTGTATATGCATCACTAGCTACTACTCCCATTTGATTCATGTTAGAGCTTGACTTAATTTTGGCGAGAGCATTAACTATTGCATCATAAGCTCCTTTGATATCGGGCCCACTGTGTGAGCCTGACTTAATCTTCTAATCCTGCTGTTTTTTCTATTTATACACAAAGGACGTGCGACAAGAAACTTGTCTGCCCTCTTTTTGTGATTTGTTTCTTTGGAAACTAGGCTTTGCTCTGCCTACACGATTTAACTTGCCAATTTTGGTGAATGAGATAATTTACTGATATTGGTTGCTTTGAATGTCTTGCTTGGCCTTGCATTATGCACTTGTTGGGAAAAAGGATACTTCTGGTACAAAAAGTTGTGTACAAAGATCATTTTGATATTAAAATTTCAATCAGATCACTTTAGTGTCAAGTCGAAGACAACATGATCACTTTGGTAGCTCTAGCGAGAATTTCCAGCGAAAATAATTCGTGGCTTTTTGAATTAAATTTGTTATTGAGCTGAAATTTTTTTGGGAAACTCATCCATGTGGACTTGAGAAAGCGACGCCGTTTCATTTGACGTGGCACCACGTCTAATAACGGTGTCATTTTCTTCGATTAAGATGAAGAGATCCCCTTGCTCGCGCGACTTCGTTTGCTCCTTCCCGAAACGGATGCCAAAGTTCAATTGTCTCCTTTGCGAAACAGAGGCCAAATTCGCGATGGTGCCATTCCCCTTCACAATCGTGTTGCTCATTGGCCATTGCTTGCTCTGTCGCTCGCATCGCACTTGCCATCTCTAATAGGTAAGTAGCTTCCTCTATTGCTCGCGAATTGATTGGAAAAGAGAAATTAGGTTGGATAGAAAAATGAGGGCTTTCTGAATTGAAGCAAATTAGTGCTCCGTAAGGCTTTCTCCATAGCTGTTGTAGACTGAGAGGGGATGATGGTGCTCTGGGGAAATTGCACATAAAAGTGGGGCTTGGTAGGACCTCCATGTGAAAAAAAAATAGGGCTCGATGGTACATCGAATCTATTGCGTAGAAAAAATAGGGCTTGGTGGAGACTTCGAGATAACTTTTGTGCTGTTTATGATAAATTATTGGTGATTTTCTGCTCGATAGGGACCTCATGTGAAAATAATGAGTGTTTCTTATATATAGTCTCTATTGTGTATAACAAAAGGGCTCGGTGGAGACCTTGACAATGCACTTGTGATAATTTATCACCCTTGGTTGCTCAGTATTGGTGGGGACCTCCATGTTATAATTTTTTTTTGTTTTTGCTTTGTTATTTTGTTGCTTAGAGAATTTGCATTATGGTCCAAACACATAATAACTTTTTTCTTCCTTGGTTGTAATGTCGGCATGGGGGACAAGCAACATCTTGTAGCCAATATTGTACGATATGGTGGGAAAATTTATATTGGCATCAATGAGTTGGAATATGAAGATAGGCTTGAAGGTACCATATTTGTTGATGTAAGCAAAACATTCTATATTAAATTCATGAGGAAGATAGTGTATTATTTTAGATGCAAAGTGGATAAGTTACATTACTGTGTTACTGTGAAGGCCTTGTGTGACGGGTTGCGATTCTTCAAGAATGATAATGGTTTTAGGGGTATTATTTACCATTATCTTCATAGTGAGGAAGTGATGGTATATGTTAAGCATGAAGATAGTGAAAAGGATGACGATGATGAGGGCACTCAAACAGGAGAAGTAGGAGAAGAATCTGTTTTAGACGAGAGCAATTTGAGAGGTAAAGCGTATAGTAAGTAATGTTCAACAAGTTCAACAAAAGGGAAGATGTCTCAAAGTATTTGGTGAAGACATAGACGATGAATGATTGACTGGATTAACTTGGAAATTTGCAAAAAGTAGTGAATCAAAAGATGATGCTTTGGTAGTTGCCAATGGTGCAAGTGATGATGATGATGAAGAACTTGCATGTTCAAGCAAAAGCAAAGGGAATTTGTGAGAAACAAAATTACAACCTTTGAAGAGTCACATTAGTCTCAACTAGAAATAGGGACACATGAGGTGTAGCTGCTGATAATGAAATTGAATATAACAGTGGCAGTGACGATGAGAGTGCTGATTCCGGAGTGAACTTTGAGGTGATGAAGTACCCGTGTTGTAGAAGAAGGAAAAGTAAATATTCTTACTATGATTTTAGTCCAATTTTATCTATAGGAATAAGTTTGATAATGCCAAACAGTTAAAAAAAACTATTATCAAAAACTCAATTCAGAACAAAGGTGCGTGGAAATTTTATAGATATACTAAGGACTTTTTCAGAGCTAAGTGTTCATAACTAGATTGTTCTTGGAAGATTTATGGTGCGTTGAGTAAGAGGATGGGTTATTCTAGATTAGGTTATTGCAGGAAGAACATACTTATCCATTATTTTTTACAATAGAAAGGGTAACAAATATATGGTTGTCAAAGCATTTCTTAACACTATTAAGGTGATGCTTGAGATCAAGAGTCCTTAGTTGAAGCTATTAGTGAGGAAGTTTTTACAGGTTAATGTTTCGAGCAATCAACGTAAAAGAGCCAAGCAGAAAGTGATGAAGGCATTGATGGGCGGTATAAGGAAGAGCATGCCCCTAATAGGCAAATCATCTCAAAAAATTTCAAAAATTCTCAAAAAAACAGAAAATGGAAATGGTCAAACTTGATTGGCCAAATCCATATTTTATGTTTTGTGTTCCAATTCTTTCCTGAAAATGACATTTTTGCTCTTCATGGGGTAAAATCATTCCAAAAATTCAGAAAAATTTCAGAAAATCTCAAAAAATTGGGAAATAGGCACATTCAACTAGCCAACCCTATTTCTGTCGTTTTTTGTCTCAAATATTTTTTTAAATGACAATTTTGCCCCTTTGGGCAACTTATCCCCAAATATCTCCGAACTCCTTCCAAATCTTCAAACACTCATTTTCTAAACTTTTAGGACTTTATTAGAGATGCATGTATTGCTTTGATCAGTTTTATCCGCATATTCACAATTCCTTAATTTGCACAACCATCTTTACTGATTGTGATTAATAGGTAGAGGTGTCAATATGAGTTATTAACCCACTTTTTTTTTTGGTAAGGGTTCATTAACCCACTTTTTTAACTCACTTTTATACATTTAGGTCATATATGGGTTCAATAAATTTAAAAAATGGGTTAAATATGAGTCTGAACTTATAAAATCTATTCAAATGTGGGCTGTAAAGGGTTTTAGCTCAACCCATTTTTTTACCCATTTTTTATCTATGAGTTATAGTTTTCCAAACACTCATTGTAAATAGGCTATCACTTTCCAAGCCCCCTACCGTCGCCTGTCGCCACCACCGCTCACTGCCACCGACCATCGCACCCACCCACGGCCCGCTCGCCCGCCTGCCTATTACCCCCCCCCCCCCCAAACCCAAATTGTCCGCCACCCCTCGCGCCACCGAAAATGTGCAATCCGAGCGCCCCAGCGCCCGTGATGGAGAGACATGTGTAACCGTCGCCGGCCCATCTCTTCATGGACCTCTTCTTATACCTCTTCGCCATAAAATAAGAGTCATTGGGGCTCGGCGAGGAGGCCGCCTCCACCACCTCCTCTGACTTCGTCGCGGAGGCTAAGTCCCTGTTCGCACTTGCTCTCACCATCGCCCTCATGGCACCCATCCTCTACTCTCGTTCCATCCTGTCCACGTTCTTCCTTGGCCGCCTCGCGCAACACCGAGCTTGCTGTCGAGTTGTTGGCTATCGCCTTCGCCAACATCATTGGCTACTCGGTGCTCTCTGGCTTGGCCCTCGGCATGGAGCGCTTTGCTTGCAGGCCTTTAGGGCTCGCCGCTAAAAGCTGCTCACCATCACGCTCCTCCGCTCCGTCGTCTTCCTCCTCGCCTGCTCCTTCCCCATCTCCCTCCTTTGGCTCAACATGTAGAGTGTCCTTCTCTACTTGCGTTAGGACCCCGACATCACCTGCATTGCCCATGCCTATGTCCTCTTCCCTCTCCCTGACCTCCTCACCAATTCCTTCACCCAATCCGCAGTTACCTCTGTGCTTAGGGCATTACCCACCCCCTCACGTTAGCTTCCCTCCTAGGCACTTTCACGTCCCTGTCAACCTCCTCCTCGTCCGCCGCCTTCGCCTTAGTGTCTCTGGAGTCACTGCCGAGTCAGCCCTTGCAAACGCGTTTACTCTCATCGCACTTGTGGTTTATATACGGGCGGGCCATAATGGTGGCGGGGATTGGCGAAATAGTTTTTTACATTTTTCAATTTTACGAAACAAATATTTCATGGTTTGATTAAATATATAATTATTTAAATAATACGTGTTGGGTCGAGTTAGGTACGAGTTGGGTCGGGTATGGGTCATGAAATTTGTTCTGTATGGAAATGGGTCAAAATAGGTTAAATGGGTCAATATGGGTCGGATCATATTCGACCCGACCCAAACCCGAGTCGATCCACCCATTTGAAACCTCTATTAATAGGTTAGATATTCCCATCTGCATGAACTCCTAGGTTTTAGGACTTCTTCAACTTAAGTACCAAAAAGGCGTCAATGAAAACATTGGCATAACCTAGCTGCCGATCCCAAATATCTGATTCTATTAGAGTCGTATGACTGCTCTCATTGCCCAACGAGATTTCTGATTTACTTTTTCCAAATATCAGTGGCGACTTTGACTGCATGTACACCTATCCACATATCACACAATCGCACCTAAGGTTGATCCCAATTCTTAAATTCTACCGTTGCGTAAAGTGAGGACTTGAGAGAGTTTGAGCCAATCTATGGATCGCCATGGATTTGTAGACTTCGGTAATTACCCTAAAATCCTTTTCATCCTTCTGGACGAGGGTTGTGATAGAGAACAAATTCTTTCATGAAACTTCCTTCTTCAGATGGTTGACTAAAGATGCTAAAGCCTTGTTTTTAGTTTGCATTGGCTGAACATTGACGTCCTCCAACTCGTCAAGTAATGTAGGTAAAGGTTGATGTCGTCCTTCAATAAGCTCCAATACCACCTCAGTCACTCGTCTAGAGAATTTCACATCAACCCATTTGAAATATTTGAGTTCAAGCCGTCTGTATACCTCGTGCATCCATTGAATTGTCTCCTCGAATTCATCCGAGTCCAAAATGTTCTTATTGGACTCGATAACCAATAATAATAACACTCATCTTCTTCCCTTCGAGAAGAATTAGGGTTAGGGTTTGAGGCGTTGCTAAAGCCGTTGGTGCTGGTTGTGAAGCCCCCATTTCCAAGTTTGACCTAATATTTTTTTGGGTAAACCAAAATTGGGGTTAGGCTTTGAAATTGAGGATTTTCTTGAATTGGCTGATTTAGGGTTTGAGGCACTGCTAAAGCTGCTAATGAAACCCTCCATTTGCAAGTATAAGCCGTGATTTCTTTGAGGCATACCGAAATTAGGGCTAGTGTTCGAAATTGGGGATTTGTTCTTCAATTGGCTGATTTAAGGTTCTTATTTAAAGAACCATGTCCAAAACAACATCATGAAGGCTTTTGCTGCTTGACTAGACTCTCCAGTGGCCACTTCGACTTCATCATAAAATAAGGCCACGTCAGATTTCTAGCAGACCAAATCGAACTTGGCACTAAAACGATCATTTTTAAAAAGCTTGGCATTAAACTATTTCAATTGAAACTTTTTGCATCAAAGTGACGTCCGCACACAACTTTTGGCACCAAAAGTGTGCTTGTCCCTACTATTGCTAGTTAATTTATTGATCGGTATAAATATTGCAGAATTATGATGCATCTACATCTTTTGACAACCCGATGACAAATTTGCTTGCTATGTATAACATAAAATCTAGAAAAGGCAACTTAACTTTATACTTTTCTCACTTCTAGGAAAATATTGTAAGAATGAAGAAAGAGTAATACAAGATTGTCCCTATTAGATGTTTAGTACTTGTTCTCTATTTTTGTAATCATCCAGTTAAATGTTTGTTTCGGCCTAGTATTGATATGCTTCTCTGGGTTCTCTTTTCATCTCATTCATTCCCTGTTCTATTTTACTGTTGTGTTTAAAGGTTAGTGTCTCTAAGAATTAAACTCTTGGGGGTATAATTACCACCATCTCTGCTGGAATCTTATTAATATGTATGCTATGGATTTTTATTTTACTTGTTCTATTTAGTTAGGGTCAGGCCTTGCCGATATTTTACTTAAAAAAACTCATATGTAGTAATCTTTTTAAGAGAATATGCATGAATCCATATATGCTTTCCTTTGTCATGGAAATTTTGTACTAGTACTTTATCTTGTTTTAACTAATGATTTATTTTGCAGTTCAACTAAAGTCAAAGAGGAGAATGTAAGGACCTCAACATGAAAGTGTTGAAGACAAGCAACTTTTTTGAGATACTCAAGACCAACAGCACAAACTCTGTTTATTTTACCATTAGTTGAAATATATGGGTATGTTTTAGAAGCATCTTAAAGTTAAAGGATGTATAAGCCTAACGTGTTGAGAAGATTTCATGTCAAGATGTTTCTCTTTTTCATCATACAATGTGGATCATTTCAAATTTATCTAATGTTATTTAGTCTATTGAGAATGCTCTACATTACAGAATGCTTGCTTTTTGTGATTGGCAATAGATCCACCACCACCACCACCACCATCAAGCTCAGCATAATAAGCATCATCAAGCAATCATTATCAATGATCAACAACAACTTAACTTTAAACAATTCAATTTATTGAAATATAATATTTGCATTACAAAAAGATAAAACACCATAAGTTCACAACTTCAATATGTGTGCACTGTGTAACACTCAATATAAAGCTTCAAAAGACATCAACAAAGAACAACTAATCACAGCACTCTAACATCTTTCTAAGGGTATTCCATTATCAAAACTCTTGATAGAATCTTCTTTCTTTTTGCCACATCTGTCAAGATATGTGCAATGCAATTGTTGATCAACAACTGGCCATTGAGATGTGCTATAAGCGTTAGTGAGGCAAACATGTCCTGGCATTCTCTCGATGAACTTCATCACACCTATTTGAGCCGTTTCTCTGTATGTAACCTCCATAGGATAAGTTGAGCTTTATTATGATCACAATCAGTTGCTTACTTTTTCAGCTTCTAGCTTGTCTCCGATTTCGATGTAACCCCTCCCCAAATGAGTAGCAAATTGCAATATTGTGACATAGCACACATATAACCACCATCAGTAGCTTTGAAATACCATCTAACTGCAAGCAAAGTGCCAATTGGTACTACCTACCGATACGACCAGCTATTGAAGCTAGTTGTGTAATCATTTGATAGCTTACTGAGGTTTTAAAGGTTGAATTGCTAGCGTTTGAGTAATCATAAGAAAATTGGATAACAAACTTAAGAGAGAATTATAATTTA
The DNA here is from genome assembly GCA_019149425.1 of Psidium friedrichsthalianum. Classification (NCBI taxonomy): domain Eukaryota; kingdom Viridiplantae; phylum Streptophyta; class Magnoliopsida; order Myrtales; family Myrtaceae; genus Psidium; species Psidium friedrichsthalianum. Next base: position 17,736 of record JAGVVM010001891.1, read on the forward strand.
AAATGATTAAAAAAAAACAAATCGTTACCATAGCGACCTTGAGAAGAAAAAAAGTAGATCATGAGTAAAATGTACCGGTCTGCCAATACTTACTATGAATTGAGGGAGAGGTGGTTCTTCTTTAGAAATCCTCATACATATAGCAATTCCTTTCCACCAATAAGTGTTTGCCCAAAAAAATAAAATCCAAAGCTAATGATCCTCCTAGCATGTCGTACAACATCTCTACCTTCAAATCAGCCATGGTTGGCTTGGTGGTCGAAGCTTTCTTCTCGACTGCAGAACCGCTAGTACTGAGTATATCTTTTCCAAAGTCAAGGATTCCATCAACAAGTTAGTAGACAAGGGAGAAAGTACTCTGAGAAGCACCTCAAATTCGATTTATTCCTCGGTGGGAACTGCTATCAAAGGACCTAATGGTGCAGTAGTTAATGCTCACATCAAAGTGTTCTCTAGTGTGAGTCAGATGGGAGAAGCAGCTGGTGATGGATACACAAATATCACAATTGATCTTAAAGGAGCAGTTTATATATATATATATATATATATATATATATATATATTTAAAGGAGCAGCAACTAAAGCAAGTATTATTGGTGTTGATGCGTTGAGACAGACAATCGTTGTGTTGGTGGTCGCACATTGCCAACACAATCGGACCTTGGCCAAGTCTCAGAGGTAAAATGCTAGACATAATCGAATCAATTTTTGAATTGAGAACGAAGGTTTTATGTGAACCCTAGGAGGAGGAATTTTCTAATTTGTTTCAAAATCCTCACCTTTGGAGGTCACCGTTGCTGCTCAATCGCAAGCTGAGAAAACCGTTGCCACCTCTTCACATGTCGCCCACCTAGTTGCATGCCCCACCTCCCTGTCCATCAATGAGTGTGGGTGAGGAAAGAGAAGAAGGGGAATGCTAGAAACGTGCCTTTGTTCCATCGACGATTTTTAATTTTAGAGTTTTGGATTTTTTAATTTAATTTTTTTGGACAAAAAAAGAACTTTGTTCAATTGCCAAAAATAGTTCTTGGTCGCTAGCTGGTGACCTCAAGTCCTCCTTTCAAATAAGATTGAACATTTTAGGCCCTTCTTTGAAATAAGTCAAGGACTTTTTTTTTTGTTGAAAAAATGAAACCACTCCAAGTTCTTTTTTTGAATTTTCCCAGTCGCTCTGGCCTCACTCCCAAGCTTTCTTCGTCTCCTACTCCATAGAGCATCTATGTCTCGCCTTGTTGCTCCGAATCACCCTTTAGCCAGAGACACCTGCCCCTTCTTCGCCAACACCATGAAGTTCCTCATCCTTCCCTGCGTCGTCAACGCCACCGCCGCTCCGGACCCATCACTAGCAAGCAGGCCACCAGTGAGGCGGCCTAGTTCGGCCTCCCCCAATCGCTGTCCAATTCTAAGAAGTGGATACAGGTCCAGCCTGATTGACTAGTTGGGCCTTTGGAACACAACGAAAATGGTGATCTCCGATTTCGTCGCCGGTTTCTCCTCTCACGTTCAATCTCCTTAGAATCCCCTCACGTAAGGGCGTACTTTTCAGTTTCCGTGAAGTTCTATGCGATTCTTTGTTATGAATGGACGCGAAGATCACCATAGATTGTGCTTGAAGAATTTATCAATTCCGAATCGGTGATTCCAATTGAATGTAACTAATCTTTACATTTTGCCTTTGCATTCTAAATCACTGTTGGCCAAGCGATGACCGATGGACGCTGGCGGTATATGACCGGCTGCTTGTGATCGAGCGATGGTGTGCGATCAGGCAGTGGCGGCGAGGGGTAAGGGATTTTGAACGAAACCCTGATTTGGGTTTGCTTGCTTTGCTATTTCTACTCTCTGCATTTGTCATCTCTGTAGTTTTAGAAATTTCCCTTCTGTGTTGACTTTGCTTCGTTGTACCACAGCATACGGGACTCAATCCTTCATGTCACACCCCGTTTCTAACGAGCACATGACACTACGCGTCAAGCCTTGAAACGGTCGATAAGCTTTGTGACTCTCAGGATGGTTACCGACCAACTCTCAACTTTTGAGTCAAGCACGGCGGAAACGAGACACTTCCCTAGACATCATAAATAACAGGGATGGCAAGCAAGAAAAGATAGAGAGAACACGATAAAACAGAACATCCACATCTATTAAAACATTTTCAAGGCGAATACAAAAATAACCCAGTTTTACAAAACATACCCACGAACTAACAAAACTCAAAAGGGCAGCAAACAACAATCCTTGCTAAGCTCTCATCAAAAATGGATCACAGAAAGGAAGTTAAAACTACTGGGCATCCTCATGGTCACTTCGATCAGCAGGTGGGATCTCCATGGGGTTAGGGCTAATCGGGTTAGGCTCCATTGGTTCATCCGCATAAAACACGGTAGGTCCCTCCTTCCAGAAGTTATCCTCAGCCTCATCCTTCGGTCCAAACTCAGGGTTCACCATAGCACCATCAGGAGGAACGACATGAGCATCCCTCGTATGTGGGACCTCGGATGATATGTCAAAGCCAGACAATGCCTCAGAAAGGTCTTCCCCTATCCTTAGTCGCCACGCTTCATACCTATGGGACTTCCAAACTACGTCTCCCACATCCACCCAAATGATGGTCACCTACCTAATATTCACACTACCATCGTCCGCCAGGTACTCAATCCTATCGACCTGTGACTCCATGGGTATATCAAAAACGTTCCGCGCTCCACTCATGACCATGAGAAACACTTCTCAGTTAGCACTCCCCTAAATCTCGCTCAGAACTTCGCATACTCTCAAGGCCAAACCCTAGTATACATCCTAAGCTCTCACGTACAAGCTAACAAACGGGGAATACAGTAACAAAAGAAGTTCCAGGACATGCGAGCATAGGAACAAATCAACAGAGTTTAATAATAATAGCCTCAAATACAAATGCATGCCATGCTCAAGCGTTATCTCACACCAGCAGCGCATTTTAGTTAGCATGGCTTATTTAGCCTGTGCTCCAACCCGCAAGGTAGCTAACCAAGACTCAGGTTGGCACATCACTCTTTGCCAATGCACCCACAAGTACACCTCTCACGCATACAAGCCTAGGTATATAACCACTCTCTGTGCCTCAACCAGCAATGCATCAAATCCAAGCGCAGGTTGGTATCCTTATTACTCCAACACCTTGTGCCGTGTACGTTCAGATGCAACACTCTTATCCTGCCTTTTCCCTCTCACTAGGGCTTGTCGTCCATTGCTCGACATCCGCCAAACACAACGCACGCTCATGCCAGCATGCAATTCACAAATATCGCACATGTTCTATTAAGCACAAATAGATGGATTAAACAATGCAAATTCGCATTCGAGCAGCTAAGGTAAACAGGCAGTTCATGCGACTTTTCAATGTAAAAAAGCACATATACAAGATCGGCATCGTTAAATAAGACATAAATAACGACTACGCTCAACATTTCGTTAATCAAGCTCCATCTTGCCCGAACTTGGCAATTTTTTACTACGAGCCTCAATTTCTCATACAGTCCTCTCGTTTAGGTGAAACAACCTAGAACCCACATAACCACTCACAAATCATTTAGTCTCGCTTATAATCGATGCCTAAGGCCACGGTTAACACCATTTGTCACCAATTAAGTTTGTGCTCACTCTAGGCACCCCAAATCATCACCTAGGTCATTTCGATTTTACCAAACGACTCTCTAGTCCATAGGAACATCACATTACAGCCTTATAGTACATAACACAGCCCTAGAACAGCCCATAGAAGTCCTCAAATCAGCCCATTCAGTCACACTTATCAAGTTCTAGTCAAACCCTAACTCGTTTCACCCAATATCGCAACTTAGGGTTTAAACCAAGCCTTGAGTCTCCCAATACACTACAACGCAGCCAAGGTTCATCACAAATCATGCACAAATAGCCCACATTATCCTCAAATCAGTCTTGCTCAACGATTTACCTCGCCTCACTCGAACCCTAATTGATTTCTCACTAAACATAAAACTTGGCTCAACCAAGAACCATACTTGATCCTAATCAAGGTTTAGGGGTAGGCTTATCTTGAAGATGATGAAAATCCAAGGGAAAGGGCCGAGCAAAGTGGCAGTGAAGGGTGGCTCACATGTGACGATGATCCTCGAGCGGCCGAGCAAGGAAAGAGAGAGATCGGGCATGGCGGCCGAGAGAGGAGAGAGAGAGAGAGAGAGAGAGAGAGAGAGAGAGAGAGAGAGAGAGAGAGAGAGAGAGAAGAGAGAAGAGAGAGAGAGAGAAGAGAGAGAGATATGGTGGAAAGGTGGTGGTCAACTGGCGGTGGGGTATGGGCGGCGGCCGATGGAATTGAGAGAGAGAGAGAGATAAAAGCTTTCTTAAGTTTTTCTTCAAAAATCAAAACCTAAGAGTGAGGTAATAAGGTGCATAGGAAATGACAATATATTATAGAAATTAATGGGACAAGACAAACAATAATGATTACTTGAAAAGAAAAGTGGGGATGTGACTTGTCTCCTTGGAAAATGCAAGTGTCATAGTATTAATGGAGGAAATGACAAAGTAATTAGTGGCTTGAAAAAGGGTGAAGATGTGACTTGGCTTCAAAAAGTGGTTAATTGGACACTAGTAAGAAGAAAGTAACACTTGATGACCAGATGTGATTTTTGCAAGATTGACTTGACATTTTTTTTGGATTGCGTGCAAAATGCACAGATTGGCCTCGGCACGAACGAACACAGACGAAATACTATCCAAGACTAACAAGCTTTCTACACCACACTAAACACATCTATCCACGATCCAGAGAGTTAAACGCAAGTCAGGGGCGAAACGGTCATTTTTCACTCATTGCCTTACTTCTCGGCACTTCGAAACGAAACTGCAAATTTCGGAACTTATTAAGGCGATGTCCAAATTTCCACTCGCGATATTCATGAAAATTCGATTATCTAAGTTCGGAATTCATTTCGTGGCCAAATCATTAAATAATGACTTTAACAAATACTTAGACCAATGGTGGCTGTTAAGAAATACGCATATCGATATATTAGGTCCACGAACTTTAAATACCTATGTAGCCTTTTCCTTTCCGTTAGTCATCTAAAGTTGATCAGGCTCGAGTGACATTTAACTAGAGTGTGATAATGAAATACATCCATTATGTTATTAAATTTCGAAATTGAGTCGAAAATCTAGAATGTCACACTTTACGTATTCAAATAGAGCTCTAGAGCTCGATATGAGCTTTCGAAAGCTGCTAATTCCTGCATCAGATATTGACCAAGTGGACTAGTATTGCCATCCAGCTCATTACCGTAGATTAAGCTTGACGAATTTATCAAATCCAAATTGGTGCATCCGATTGAATGCGACTAATCTTTGTATTTCGCCTCTGCATTCTGAATCGCTGTTGATGTGGTCCGTCCCGCACTTGTCACTAAATTGAAGCTCCTCTCTCTTCGGGCAGTTGCCTAGGATACGAGAATACCCTTTCGAAGCTGTCGTGCGGTGAAGTTGTCGTGAATTGTAACCACTGCTGTATGCTAGATGTCTTTTGGGTGCTCTTGACTCTTGACGCAACCCTCTCATCTGCCAGGCCACATACCCAAGAAGGTCGGTCTTTGCCCATCTAATATCTAACTTGATGATATACCCGAACTTGTTCCATCATAGCCTGCTTTTCCTCTGTTTGATTGCTCAAGAGCATGACATTTAGAGGTAGAAGATGTGATTGAAGCGATGGAAAATGTGTATGTATTACCCTGTCTTCCCTTTCTCCGTTGGTGAACATTTAGAGGTAGTGGAGTCTGAGCATTTTTATGGATCATCCGCAAATTCAACCCTGCAATATTTGAGTTCATTGCACTCTTCAAGTTTCCTATGCTCTTATGAATATGCAAGTTGTCAAGAAAACCTTTCTGTTGCAATTTTTGTTCTTTCATTTTGACATACTGGCGAATTGTTTCGAATAAGTGGCAAAACATGCACTGGCGATTTGTTTCGAATACATAAAAAGGTTTGCATGCAGAGCACTATTAAGATTCATCACCATCTGCTACTTACTGCGCACATTTGTTTCATTCATACATCATTTGTAGCCAGGTATTAGTTTCTCCTTTTCTTTAGCTGTCGTGCGATGAAGTGCCTTCTCTCAAGCTGTCGAGATTACATTTCAGATTGTAATAAAAATTTGTGGGTTCGAAGTATCATAGATAGAAAACGTTTGAAACGACTGCTTCTAGTGTCATGGAAAGACGGATGAGATTTGCTACTTACTGGTTGTTGTCTTCTTCATTTCACTTTGGCAGGTTGACTTTAGTCGAGCGAAGATTCATTATTTGCTTTTGAGACAAAAAGGACTGGACTAAGTATGGGATGCTTGCGGGATGTGGTATTTCTGCTGCTGCTGTTGGGATTGGAATAGGTGATGAGGAGTAAAGCTGTGGAGGAGATGGCCCCCCTAATCCTTAATTACTGTAGAAGTAAATGAAAGATGGCCTACTTTGTTTACAGATTCATGATGAATGTTTTAGAATTGACAGCGAGCAACGTGCTAAATGCAATGTTTTAGGTCCAGCAGTTGTGTCCTTTTGCGTTTGGAATAATTGGCTTATTGACTTGGTGGGGGGCAACGCACAACTATGAGAGATTGGTGGGCTTGAAGTGAATTCTTTGACCGTCTATGTGCATGACAAAAGAGTTCACTGTGTGCTGTTATTAGTTTAAGATTACAGGTCCTGTCATCTCTATACTATGTGGTGTGTTGATCTGTTTGCATGTGTGGTTAGACATCACGTTAATAATGGTCTTTGGTTGTTCGAGGTCCTGACTAACGGTTGTCTTGGGTGATTATGGGGAAGTAAGTATCATGTTAGACAAACGAGAGGACTTAATTTTGCCATGCCAATGATTGCCGAGATGCGAGAGAGATGAAACACCCCACCCGCCCTAAAAAGAAAGAAAAAAAAGAAAAAACGATTCGGCCTAGCCCAGTTTTTGTTTCTACAGGGTCGAGGTCGAGGGGATACTGCACACATCTCTTACAGGTCGGAGGCTTTTCGCGTCTATCCAATAATCTGATTGGCATGCTATTCAGATGCGCTTTTTATTTTAACGTGTCGGTATCCACCTACACTCTCAACTCGATTCTCGTTCGTATCTTTTTATTCCCCTAATAGGAGGGAAAGATAAAGTGTTTTACATCCTAGGGATTTCGAGGTTTGGGGAGCCTAAAATGAAGCATTTTAATGCCTTGCTTAGGACCACGAGCGACGCAAGGGAACGAAAAGGCGAAACCCAGAAGCGACAGTGACCAGTCTCGCACTCGGCTAGGCTTTCGTCCTCCCCAAGGTGATTTTAAAAATTTTCAAGAGTGGGAAGGCCGGTCAAACACCGTGATCCGAGCAAACAAGGGTCAACGATAGAGGGGGAGGGAAAATCTTTACTTCCACTCTCCAGGTGCACCCCGAATCAGAGAATCTCACCACCACCTACGCAATGACCGAACTGCCCCTCCATCACGTCGCAAGTTGGTTCGGAATTGCTGGCCGACACCCGCACTGAATGACGCGCGTTTTTGCTCTCTACGCACAAATTAATCCGACCAAAAAGGCCCAAAAAAAATAAAAAAAACCAAGAAAAGAAAAAAGGAAAAATCTCGGGCTTCATATATTTCCACTTTTTGCAGAAAAGCTTTCGGTCGCTGTCAGGGATTATAGCTTCTTGCTCTCCTTTCTCTCTCTCTCTCTCTCTCTCGCAGTGGGAGCGCATTTCCCAGATCCAATCTGACGCCTTCGCCATTATAGTCGTCCTCATCAAGGTCCCTTTTAGACCCCCCCAATGCCGTGTTATCGTGCTTGATCTCTCACAAGGTGATTCCTCTTCTTTCCGATTCAATTCCCGTTTCCTATCTACCTCTGTATCTCTGCCTGTCTGTGCGTGTGCGTGTGCGTGTGTGTGTTTCTCCTTTTGCAGTAAAACTGATGTGGGTCCGATTCGCCGCATTGTGTTCTGCTGTTTCTGGGTTTTCCATGTTTTTCGAAATTACGGTTGATAAGTTCGTGCATGCCTGGTTTCTGCTTTGTTTGTTTTTTGGGCATTGCTCTCTCTTTTCGGGTTCTTCGGTTAGCGAGGCCCGATGGGATTTTCCTTGCAGACAAATCCAGATCCAATGGGCATTGCTCTCTCTGTTGCCAACCGTTGGCCTGCCGCCTCGAGTGATTGTCGGGCTCGAGTCAAGTTTCCATTTTTATGATTCAGGCGAGATGTTATTTGAGTGATATCGTCGATGCATATTAGCTTCAGATGTGCGTAGCCAGATTGAATTCACTTGATGCTTTACCCTCGATGTAATGGAGAAGCAGCTACACGTGGTGTTTTTTACTGGTATAACATGACAAACACTCGTGTTCTTTCACCTTAGATTCAACTGTATTTTTTTTTTAATTCATGTGCATTAATCCGAGGCTCTCTCTTATTCTATGAGCTATTGATTTTTTGCTTCCTGCTTTTCCCACTTGGTAGACAAATCTCACTTTCTCGACTCTTCATTACTCTTAGATTGTGCTAGCAGGGCCAAGGCCTGTAAATCGTGTAACCATGTCAAGAAGGCAAGTAGGCTCTACGCGTAGGTTTGTGGATACTGGAAGCTTCCCATTTGCAGGATCTTACATTCAAAGTCCGATCTTCCCCACTGTTGTCCATTGGCCTAATTCTTGTGGTACTTCCCAATACTATGTTTATTACTATACAACTATGAGATGAGGGCCTCCTGATTTGTGTGCTGGCCAGTTTTACTTTCTGGCAATTCTAATTTCCATTGCGTATTACTCTACCAGGGAGCAGTCCTGCTCATTTGCCTTGCTTATGGTGGCTCAGGTTTGTATTTGGATTTGATTACAATACTTATACCATACTTATTGCCTTGATGATTTAGATAAACATAAACTGATTCTTCGCTGCATTCACCTGATGTTAATGACGCCATGATGAGCATAGTGAAGGCTTGAGTATTGCTTTTTCTGTCTACAGTACTTCTTCTCATCATCTTTTGTACTGGCATTGATGAAATGGTATTTCGTGCCACAGGCATATTTGGAGGTAACAAAAATGCAGTTAGCAAGGTTGAAGGTAAACTTGCTGTTCTTTTCATGTACCATTGTACAAATCTGTTTTTCAAGCAGTGTTTTCCTTTAGTTGCTTTCTTTGTTGAAAAGGATACAAGACTTTGTCTGTACTAAAATCAACGATTGAACATTATCTAGTCTCATTCCCATTTATGTTGTGTTTAGGCCTTGTTATGTATATGGAATATAGGTCGTGTCTACATCTTTGTCCCGGAGTAGGTTAGATCCAGATGGATTAGTATTATACAATTGAGTAAACATGCACGAATGATGGCCAAATGGAGATAGAAACTGTTGACACGGAAGCTTTAATTGGGTCTGCTTGATGGTAGTGTTTGAGTATGCTTTCTTAGTTTCCAATTATTGGTTTGGATTTTTTTTTTCCCTTGCTCAGGTGACTTCTTGTGTACATCGGAAGTACAGAGAGCCATTCCTCTTCTGAAGAAAGCATATGGTGACAGTATGCGAAGGTTTGCATGTGGGTCCTGATACTTGTTCAGTGGTTTCTAAACTGTTGCAAGAAGAAGAAACTGAAGCTTGGGGTGTGGAACCATATGATGTAGAAGATGCTGACGCAAGCTGCAAAGGCCTTGTTCGTAAGGGACTCGTACGTGTTGCTGACATTAAGTTTCCTCTCCCATACAGGCCAAAGTCTTTTTCCCTTGTAGTTGTATCAGATGCTTTGACTATTATCTCCAAAGTATTTGAACAAGACTCTTCCTGACTTGGCAAGGGTTTCAACTGATGGTATTGTAGTTTTTACAGGTAACTGCTTGAATTGTTTATTTTGGTTCACTACCTAATGACACTCTCCAACCTTAGTATGTAGTCATGAGTCCTTCTTGTACTAATTCTGTAGTTGATAAATGTTTGTAATCATATCCCTTTTGTGAATCTAGAACGATTAATTTTACCTGTCCGATGGGGATACATGTAACAATAGATTGGTCTTACTTGCTCATTAATTGCCCATTGTAATTATTTGCTCTGGTATTAGGATTCCCTGGTCGACAAAGAGCTAAAGTCGCAGAATTGTCTAAATTTGGACGACGGTAAGTAGCTGTCTCTTCCTTAAAAATGCCAATCTTAATTGTTCAATTTTGCTTGTGGACACATCTTATCTTGGTGTTCATCCAACTTAAAATTCTTAAATCAGTTCTCGTGTTCTTCTCAAACACTTGGAAGAAAACCTGGCTCCTTTTCATTATTCACAGACTCTGAATTCTTACAGCTTCATTATAATTTAAATTTTCATTGAGGTGCTTAACAAGGTTATCTGGATAAGTTACCTGATTTGTATTGATTTGAACTATATTTGCTGAAAGGACAGCTATCTATAGTGCAGTCAATTGATGTCGTTTTGTTAGTGTGAGAGAATGTCAGAATGCTGGAGATGGAATGTGCAATTTGATGTATCTGTAAATATCCAACGTAATGGGAATTATGTTTGCACTTGGTTGACCCTTATGGAACTAGCATGATCCCATAAGAGTAACCATGAGACCATGGATCAGGTGTAATCGCAACTTAAGCCCACATTATCTGGCGTGCATGCAATAAGTCTTCTTCATTTGGTCTCGACTTCTGTCTAGTTAGCATACAGTAAATAAGTACTAATTAAAGCTGGTTCGGTACTCCAATCCAGCGGCAGCATACATAAAGGTGAGTCGGAGAACTTGTGGGACATATAAAATTGTGAAATCAGCATGGTAGGATGTAGAGAGTGTACGCTAGGTTTAAATTCTGAAAATTGAAATTGCGAAAAGTGGATGGATTGATGACTTAGGTCAAAGTAGTGATATCTTTTTCAGTCAATGTAGAGTAATACCTTAACCACAAGAAATGTGAATTAGAAGTCCTAAACTTAAATATAATCAAGTCTTAAATCTTTCCATGATGCAATCAAGTTCTTTCAATAGACAATATAAAAAATAGTTTACGCGGCACTCAAAAGTTGCCTACTTGACAGCCTTAAATTGCATTCTGACATATGGGTTAATATAAGTTTAGGATTTGTTGAACAAATAAAAAGGTTTAAGACTCCATTGCACTTTCAATTCTCAATCGTGGAATCATCCTATATATATTGAGCCTGATAGAGATAGAGTGAGATTCTAGTCTCACTTTTTCCCTCTTGCCTTGTAGCTAGCAATGGGTGCTTTCCTCTCTTTTTTCCTTATGGCTTCGTTTATTCAACGGAAAACAACTTCTATGAAAATGTTTTCGGATTTCAGGCGATTGGTTCATGGAAAATAAGCTAGTCAAGGAAAATATTTTCTATTCATGAAAAAAAACTCCTTCAAAAGTGGGGAAAATGTTTTCCCCTTTTTGAAAAGAAAAAAAAATTCCCTCATATTTCTTCCCTTCACATTCCTGTTCTTTTTTATTATATTTTATATTTTATTATTTTTATTTTTTTCTTTTTCTTTTTATTTTTATTATTTTTAAAATTTTAGCTTTTTTTTTCCTTATTCTTTCTTCTCGGCCAGTCCCCTGCCATGGCAATAATGGTCGAGGGACTCGGCCAAATGAAGGAAAAACATCAAACATCAACATCACCTATCCTAACCGGGGGTCCGGTAAAGAAGGAAAAAAAGAAAAGAAAAAAAAAAAAAAGAAAACAAAGAAAATTGAAATTTGATTTTTTTTTAAAAAGAGAAAAATAAAATAAAAATAAAGAACTATCAAAATGAGATGCACGGAAGAAAATCAAATCTAATTTTCCATACTACATGGCAGAAAATATTTTCTAGTTCATTTTTAGATTTTAGGCAAACATCGCAAAATAGGAAAATGATTTATTAGAAAATATTTTCCAGAAATGCCGCATTTTCAGATTTTAGGCAAACATCGGAAAATAGGAAAATGACTTATTGGAAACATTTTCAGAAATGCTGCATTTTCCGCGAAAATAAATAGAGCCTGTCTTTAATCTCCTTCGTCGTCTCTTGGTTTGGTGAACTTCATCTTACTTCCAATGTTTTTGCTTCAATATCACTTATGGTTCCTTTTCCACTAAAGAGTACACTAGTGGTTCTTTTAATTGTCTGTTAGAAAACATGATGGTGGCCACCATAGGTTTATAGAGAATTTCGTTTTTTGTTATAGTTTGTTTAGCTGATAATTTGTATCTTCAAGCTTCAGTTATACTTTGAAGAGCTTTAGGACCTGTATTGTACGTTCTTCAACTGGTTTTCCAGGTTGCAAAGTTCTCTTTATAATGAGGTGTAAGAGTTGATATGAAAAATGGTAATATGATATTTTTTTTAAAAAAAATGCTAAATATTGACACTTGCCTTCACATGGTCATATTGTACATAATCTGTTCTTCAGAATTTTACTTATTATTGAATTCAATGGCTAAAAGTAGTAACTAGTAAATGGTATTTGACCAGTAAACCAAAGTGTCTGACCATTAGAAAGATATGAGGAAGAAGGTACAGAAGTTAATTGATTACAGTCTTAAAGATAGTAACAAAGGAATCGGGAGATTTTTCAGTATCTTATATTTTATTTGAATCTTCATTTTAATAGTACCATAAATGCTGCTTGTATGTGTATGTTGGAGTATATTCATTGATCAGTAAATTCCTTACCTGGTGTGTACTAGTTGCATTTCCCAGTTTCAGTGCGATGTGGTCTAGGATGAACTTGTCTCCTGGCCAGACCTGAGAGTTTGGAGCCGGCTCTTTCCTTGTCTTGTCAATGAACAAAACTTGGGTGTGCTAAGTTACTGCACAAGCAATGTAGTTATCTTGGATATTTAAGCATTGCCTTTCTTGTAAAGATAAATTCATAGGGATTACTTTCTTTTGTTTTTGTGGAATTGACAGAATGCTTTAATATACATTGTTAAAAGCATTGTCCTTTGATTACATAAAAAATGGGCCAAATAATGATGGTTCTTATTCGTGTAGGCGAAAATGCGGAGCTCGTCCTGGTGGATACGCTTCTTCTTGCAGATGAGCTTGGAAGAGAACGAAAGTGCTGGTAAGAAGTTTGAGCAAGCGGCTTCCAAGAAAGTCATACGAGCCGAACTGCCAGATTTTTCACCTGAAATCATACAGCTGATTTCACAACATCATCAGATCGGCCTGTCATACTATAAAGTTGCCTCCGTCCGGATAAAACAACTTGCTCTTTGGTTTACCATTTAGCGGTATAGATGAATCCATGTAACATGATGCTCTGTTCCTTTGGCACAGGCCTTCTTATCTTTATAGTGATTAATTCATTCTTCATATTCACTTCACAGTACGTTCATGTATTTCAGTAATCGGTTTCAAATGACATGTTTTTGTTCCACTTTCATATTTCTTGCGTTTTTTAGCCATTTACTTCTTCCTCAAAAGACACCCAACGCGATTGACCAATTCAAGCATTTATTGTCTCCTTAAACGAATTTTTGAGCTTAGATCACCATGAATTATGCATGAACAAAGTAATCTTTCTCGGAAAGCTCTAATCAATGGATTTTGTGAAAGAACCATCTTTTTTTCTTCTTATAATTAAGATCAAGATCGCGATTGAAGTTTGCTAAGGGAAAGGTCAGTAGTCTCAATTTATATTCAGTTGTTATCCTTACAACTCAGTACTACATAGCTCAAGATCGACGTGGACAAACGAAAATGAGTGAAGGACCGAAGATCTAACTTGTAAATCTATTGAAAATTTTAAGAATTTCCTGAAGTTATACTAGTTCTCATGCACTCGTGTGTGGTAATTTTCATTCTTTTGTGCAACCTCATAGCGAAATCAGTAGTAAGATCAATAAATTGTGTCAGATGGAAAAATGAAATATTTAACATCATTTTCTTGTCTAACCACTATGCGGATTCTTATATATAGACAAATATTGAATGAACATGTTGATCTATTTAAAATAATTTAAGACAAAAATTTAGGATCTTCACCCTATTTTGGCTCCATAATGAAAATGGCAAGTGTCCAAACTATGGATCCCATAGTCCAACTTCTGTTTTTTTACCTATTTTTGCTTGCACAGACCTACAATTCTTCTCTCACCGTTGCGGCTTGAGCTTGCTCCACTTGTTTGTAGGATTATGGCTAAATGTAGTTTTTAATAGCTAGTTGGTGTTTAGCTTTTCTGTTGTACCTTTTTCATACTTTTTTCTTTGGTGAATTTTTAAAATTTTTTCTTTAATTTTGAATTGCATGGTAAAATCAAATGTATATGCTTTTTTTTAAATACATAAACTAAGTAAAAGTCTTGCATAATTTACGTAAATCTTAAACAATGAGTGGATGGATGAGGGCTAAATGGGAAAGTTAAAACAGGGTTAAGCTTAAACTTATAGGTATAGATAGCAGAGTAAATACATAGACAATGAGTGGGGAAATGCTTGAAGTTTTCCTTAGATTAGCTAAGTTAGATCTTGATTCATTTGCTCGTTCGTTTTTTTTTTCTCTTAATGTCAGACTAGAGAGAACAAAGGAGAATAGAAATTTAAAAATTACGAAATCAATAGACCTTGAGAAAATTTCAAATAAGGGCCTGAAGTGTCTTTATTTTCTCATGGCCTGAAGCGAACTTTATTTTAAGAAAGGGCCTAAAGGAGCCACGAAGTCTTAAAGAAAAAAGGCCTAGTCTCAAGGGCATGAACCTTTGTATATCCATGGTAGGTCCTGAATGAATATCCGTGGGCACGATTCCTGGTCAACAATTTGCTCGATTGGGCTTGAGAAGTCAGCAGACTTGTGAAGGATTTTGGGCTAATTGTCATGCACGGTGTCTCTCAGCGGGTGGAGGTGGGTCGGAGACGAGGGGGGATTTGAGATTGAGCGAAGAAGGAAAGGGAATGGGAAAGTGCGAGACAGCTTGAAGAGAGAGATGGAGAGCTGGTTGGAGAGGGTAATGGAGGTTCTTTGCGAGATGGGTTCCTGGGTTTCTAGCTGGGACTTGAGTTGTAGAGGTTGGAGAGGAGGAGGAAGGAGTGGAGGTGGAAGCCGTTGCTGCCGTGATCGCCAATGACATCGCCGACCTTCGCCAATGCCCCACCGGCGTTGAGCAACCGTAGCCCTCTTGCCTGTATTTGTTCTTTTTTTTTTTTTTAATTTTGAAAAAATAGAAAAAGGAAAAAGCAAAGAAAAAAATAAAAAATAAAAAAAGAAAAATGACGAGAATACCCTTTAGGCCAAACCCTTTTTTGAGACTCCATGGCCACTCTAGGTTCTTATTTGAGACTGCTATGCCACTTTAGGCCCTTATTCAAAGTAAAGTTCACTTCATGCCCTTATTTGAGAAAACAAGAATATTCAAACCCTATTTAGAATTTTCTCATATACTTTCTCCAACCTGATTTTAGGCTCCGTTTGTTTGCGGGAAAATGAATGAATTGAGAAATATTTTCCTGAAAATAATCCATTTTATCACTTCAAATAGTAGTCAATGATAGGTATTTTCATTATTTTTAGCTCGGCAGGTTAAAGTTTTTCACAATAAAGATAGGTTAAAAAAGATATTGAAGTTAATAGTAGAATTGACTGGAATGGGCCAATTTGAGCCCACACTCCAAGATGGATTTGACTAGATCTACAAGTGTAGCGCAGCTATCGGCCCTTGAGGGTCGCATTTGTTTGGGCCTATCAACTCCATTTCGAAGCCCCTCCCACTCAAAATTATGCTCTTTGGGCAGACAGATGGCCTAATTCCCTTAAAGAATCTCACACTTTAGGTCAATTATTAATTCCGCCCTAAATTTTTATTTTGGTCTAAGATCAATCTTAAACTTTCGCTTTAGTCTCAAATCTATTTATACATCCAAAAGTCACCACCAATTTCTTCAAAATTGTGAACATCAAAGCCAGTTAGAGGTTACCCACCAGCTGGTGGCCTAGTTGATAAGAGCTCTATGGCCTGGAGGTCATGGGTTCAAACCGTGGCGTTCGCATCAGGGCTAGGCGGTGTTCGCGCTAACACCAGTGTCTTGCCGGAGTGCCGTGGTGGTGGGGTCCCGCGGCCTCCTCAAGGACTAGTCGTGCTTCACCGCTGGTTCGAGCGCAAGCTCACCGGCACCGCAGAACCTCGATCATAAAAAAAAAAAAAAAAAGCCAGTTAGAGGTTCATTTTCAGAACCCGCATCTTTATCAACACCCTCTCATTCGTATAGAACAATATCAACCTTCTGATGTGATGATCTTGAAAAAAAAACTAGAGGTGATTTTTGGAAACGAGGGCAGATTTGAGACCAAGGTGAAAGTTTGGTTTTTTTTTTACAAAAAAAAACTTTGGGGCAAAATTGAGACTTAAACCTAAAGTTGAAGGTTTTTTTTTTTTTGGGGGGGGGGGGGGGGGGGGGGGGGGTGTTGGGGAAGGGAATAGCCCGCCAAAACAAGCGCAAATGTTCATCCCCCGGACGGGGTCTCTGCAACATTCATTGCAGACGACCTTAAAAGTTCTTCTTGACCACGACAGAGAGCCGGGACGACAAGTCTTGATGCCTCCAGGACATGGTCCTTGCAAGATCCATTGCAGACCGCAACTCTGCCCTTGCTTTTTGTGGCATTTCAAGTCCTTTAGTCGACAAGAAAAAGGAGTAAAACAAGGTTTGCCCTAAATACGTTCTTTTCTGGGAACAAAAGTTGGTGTTGTATGAGGGGCTCATGAATGCCTGCGCTACTGCATTAGCGTTAGCTGTAATGCCAATTTGCAAGAAATTTAGCCAATGACATGCCACCTGAGATTCAGAATGCGAAGGTCGGATGGAGGGTTTTTGCTTATTTTTTGGGTCCATCTCTTGTTGGGTCTCTGGCCCATGCATGACCCTCTTTCGGCTACATATCTGTCCTATCAAACTTTATGTCTCCTACATTACATAAAAATGAAATGATGAAAGAGTGTCTATGTCTCCTCCCATCACAAGGAAGCCCCCACACCACCTGCCCTCGTTCGGCGGGTATTGAATAGAATAAGCTCTTAGGATAAACCGACCTGGGAAGAGAAGCTTACCAACAAGATTGTTTGCTTCTTCGTCTTTTTTTTTCTTCCTTCCCTCCCTCCTTCCTTCCTTTAGGTCTTGGGTTCCGATCTTATTAGGGGAATTTAGAAGTGAAATCCAGCATGCGTTAGGCCGATGTGGGAGAGTGCGTCTTGAAAGTCGGCGGTGGAGGTGGACTAGCTGAGATGTGTGAAAACTGGTTCAGACGTCACCTTATTGCTAATATCAAAAGAGAGAGAGAAGGAGAAGCTTAAAATAAAGAAGAAGTGTATAAATGTTTTCTAAAGAAAAATAAAAAGAAAGGTGCATGAAGTAGTAAGTGGGTCTTATAAGGCCCTTTTTAAAATCCATGTTAGGATTTCTAAAATCACTAACAATTTCTATAAGCTAAGAATAAAGAGTTTGCTAAAGTCATCAACAATTTTTTAAATCCATGTTAGGCCTTATTAGACCATTCATAGTTGCTTTTTGTTTCCAAGCTTTAAAAAGTTCACCATAATGTGCACGAAGTTTGTCTTCTCATATTTCTTTTCATTATAGTTTCTATAAGCGAAGAGTAAAGAGTAGAATAATGCTATGAATTGTGATGTGGGAGATATGAGATATGCATAATATAACTCCCTTGTTTAAGGATCTACTCAAATTCGGTCACATCACCCTGTATACTGACTTTGGCAACGTTAGTGTATTAAGAGCTACTCGAAATAATATAGAATAACTCCGAGCGAATGAGAATAAATTGCTAACTTGAAGTTCCAAGTTGACGCGATGAAATATAGTATGCAATATGACTTTGCAGTGAAATAATTATATTTATGCACAACGGTAATAACTCATTAGTTCGTAGAAGTGTCTAAAACTCGTGATAACGATTGATATTGAGACGAGAGCTTATACATTGGCAGATTGTACCATTAGCATGAGAATAAAATATTTAGGGAAATATATTGAAAATATATCGCATCCGTCACTTGATGACCACGTACATACCTTTTTACTACTGAAAATACCAAATGCATGCCCCGAGTTTTACTTTTGGAGATTACTTTGCACTTGCACATAAGTTATCCTTGAGTCTTCATTTACGAAAATGCCATTTACATTTCGCAAGATGCCCATCCCAAACCTGAATTCTCACACCTACCCAAAACACTTAAAACCAACTGAAAATCAAATCACTCAAACCCTAAGAGAGAGACTAAAATGAATTTGCAAGGAGAGACAATTTGGTCTTTTCAATAAGGGGTTTTGCTTAGAAGTATTTTAATAATATTTGCAAAAGTAAAGCATGCAAATTCGCATTAAAAATGAGGCATATTTTCGGTATTTCACGAAAGATATAGATTAAGCATGTAAGTTCAAGAAAGAGAGGAAGATGGCAATATCTTCTCCTTGCCTAGGAACGAACACTTGTTTTCAAATTGCTTGTGTTTTAATTAGCTCCACAATAAGGACAAGAGATCCCTCTCAAGCATGGCTGGCTGAGTCCCCATTTTCAGAGCAATATGGCATTCATGCCTTCATTGTCTCAACTGGGGTTGACCGATTTGGTATCACCTGACCATGCAATTAATTTGCTATGTGCTCTCGACCCGAATGATGACCCACTTGTTCACACCGAGACACATCATTTTGGTCAATGAAAGAAACATGTTAGCCTAAGAGAAGTCCTAAACTGGGACCTCTCTTCATAAATTTTAGGAGTGAGTTGAGCTACTTAGTCTTATGCGCTCCTCAATTAAATGCACATACGGCTTATGACGTCTATTATGCATGGTGGGTATGTAAGATATCAACTAAGATAAGAATGCTATATGAAGAGGATCAAAACCTTCAAGAAACTCAAATTGAGATCCATATCGAAAGTAGGTAAATGCATTGGAAGCTGATCGGGTGTGTGCTTAACACCAAATTTGGACTAGCAAACTACAATATGAATCACAAAAAGCACACAATGTGTACGTAAGGGGGAAAATGTCAAAAAAGTTATAAACCTATTATGCGGTGGTCAATTCAATCCTAAACTTTTTAATTTGGCCAATTAAATTTGAATCTTTAAACGACTTGCCAATGTAGTCATTTTGGCCAAATTTGGCCAAAAATCACTAATGTGAATGCTAGCCACTCTAGGTGGCATTATCAATTGAGGTGGATGATTTTTGCAATTTTTTTTTTTCTCGTTTTCCTATTTCTCTTCATTGGCTTGGGGCTTTGTGATGGCCAGTGGAGGTCACCAATCATAGGCAAGGGTATTGCGGCCCTTGTGCCTTGCCCAAATTTGGCAAGGAAGTCACAGCCTTCGCCTGTAGCTAGCTTCGTTGATACCTTAGATTAGCACAGGAAAATAGGAAAATAAAAAGGAAAGAAAAAATTTAGAAAAAATTGAAAAAAAAGTTCGTATCAGCACAAGCCATGCCACATAGGTAATCTTTACTTCTTCTCATCTGCAACTCTAGCACTCCTTTTCTTGTCAAATAGTTGAAAGATAACTATCTCGTGTATTGAGTTTTTCCAATTAGGGTTATTGTTGACCATTAATCTCTATGTAGAGAAGATGTATTTACAAACTGTAAATTCAACACAAGTAATGTGACTAGCATATACCATTCAAAGCTATAGAAGTAACTAAATCGATTTGTACGAGGCATGTCCCAACCATACATCAGTCTAACTCAGATGAGACGTAAAATCGTCCACTTCCATCAGTAATCCGACTTATTCAATCCGATGACTTCCGGTTCGAATAATCTGAAGTACGAATGATTCTGAAATATGAAAGTGATGTTCAAGTGTCCCATGTCAAAATTACATACGATTTAGGTTAGACACCTATGCAAATGCGTGCCCTTTGACTAACAACTTTCCATAACTTTGGATTGTTATGCTTAATATACTTGTTCGAGACAGCGATGTTCATTTTGCATGCTAAGAATATAAATGAATTCTAGATATCGCCTATATGGTTCATGTTACAATTCAGCACACAAACCACAACAAAATAAAAAGTAAAAAGGAGTTAGGGAATTTAAGATACAATATTTTATCTCGTTTCACCCTCAAATTAGGACTACATCCAATAGAGGATTCCACTATAATTAACACATTACACTTCCCCATTTCCACTCTCGATTATATGAGAAAAGATTATATATAAGCAATAGCTGTTCATAGGTCCTAATCCAAACTCTTAATAAATTTTGGGCTTAAATTATACAAGTATGCCTTCCTGTCGATATAATGTATGAACCACGCCCCGACAGCTTAATGCAATAGGTAAAATTGATATGATGATCGTGGGACTTGAGCTTGATTGAGACACGGTATATCATTCATTCTCTGAAAATGAAATTTCGGGGAAGGTTAAGTCGTTTTCTTTGCCTGCTCTTTTGTAGCCATCTTAAGTCAATTCTTGAGTCCATCTCCTAATAATCTAATAGGGGACAATTTGCCAGAAGTATTCTAAATTTGGGTTGTGGAACGAGCCATTGACTCGTCACTCGTCGATGTAGCGTTTTCAGAAGACGTTGCCATCGATCCTTGAATTTTCATGCAGATGTGTAGACTTCAGTTGCATGCAAAAGGGCTTTGACAAAAGACTTTTGCACATTCTGGCTCTATTTGCTAGTGACATGAGATATCCGACCTTTCGGCTCCACTAGTCTAACATGCATAGGCATTTAAACCAAGACAGATGATCCACTTGCACTTAACAAGGGCATCATGCGAAACCCTGAAATATCTATTATGCGGAATAAGCAATCGAACAATAAATAGACGGAACAAGAAAATAAATCGAACATCAAATGTACGTGGTTCGGTCGTAGAGACCTACGTCTATGGAAAGAGAAGTAACAAATTCCACTATAAATCAAGCGATATAATTCGAAAATTACAAACCATGATCGAATCACTCAAAGTGTTTCCTAGCCTCAATTACATCCAATAATGCACGCACTGTTTAATCCCCAATTTCTCATGAAATAATCTTTTAATCTCACAAACGAATTACACAAATCTTACCACAAGATTTAAGCAGCTTCGACACTTGAATACTTGATAGTTCCACGAGAATATCCACCGCCAAGCATTCATGAAAAACGGCGCTTCAATCTCTGCACGTATTGATCAACAACTATGTACTATCTTGCGACAAAAGACCAGCCCATGAATATATATGAGAATGAATGGAAAAACTTCTTCTTGAAAGTTCAACGTGAAAAAGAAAGTCCAAAGTACAGATTCGATCGATGTAAATCCTTTTTCCGAATCCCAACAAAAGTCAACTTATATTATCTCCTTTTTCTATTTTTCTTGATTGACAATATAGAAAATCTTTGATTCAGGATAACCGAACAGGAAATATCATAGTTTCCACCAATAGATTTTCATGATATTCAAAAGAAATCTTATCCAAGCATAATCCAAGTTCGATCAAGATATATTTATCTCGAAATTCAAATTTTTTGCTTCGAGCTCATATACAATACATATTCTGACTATATCGAACATGTAATCTAGCATACTCAATCAACCCCTCAATCACTCATGTAGACTCTTGGGGTGCCCTAGGGTTGGTATAGCCGGCTAGGGCATTAGGAGATTCCCAACTTATGAACTAGAGGACATTCATACTAATATCACCCATGAGTGATGGGCAGTTTCAGAGCCAGTTCAGGTTCTTGAACCTATCTATCAAAACTAATTCTCCAACTTTTAAAACTTCTAACTTACCCTGCATACTATGGAACCAGAACCTACCATGTCACATATTCTAAGATCAGTTCTAGGATCTATATAGGTTTTATCTGTATTCTCAATTTAAAGATTGCAGGAAATCATAACCTCTAATAATTACAATTTGCTATTAGAATCTACTGACCATAGCTCATATTAAACACACAAAAATATATGAAACTTTATCAAAGTAAAAAGCCTCAGTCATTTATATCTCCAAAAATAAATTAGGAAAAACTTTTCACAAAGAACATCCACTTCTTATTTACCGACAAGGGTTGAATCCAAAATAGAAAGCCTTCTCCAACTAGGAAATCATCAATTAGGAAACCTATTTGAAATAGGAAACCTACTTGCATTAGGAAACTTTCATTTTCGGATTCAAATTCGAGACATATTTTCAAAAATTAGAAAAAACTTTTGCTCAAGTCAAATCCACGGAGCACATCTCTCCCTCTCTGTTTCAAAACACCATTTTATGAAGGCAAACCTGTGTTTCTCTCTCACGCTGTCTGAATTCCGAAGTCCATACATTTCTCTACGTGCAGTTTCTTCCACTTCAAGAAGGAGGAGCAAGTGGGGGTGCGTAGCTTTCGCGTTGACCAATCGATTGAGAGAGAAAGATGGGCCAAATCTAGAGGGAGGGGAAGCAAACGGGGCATGGCAGTGTCTCCTAGGAAGAGAGGAGAAATGGACTAACGTGAGCGTCACGTTAGTTGTCACCCAATTCGGACCCGCACTCATGGTCCCGCCCCCCACCACCAACGCGAGAGAGAGAGACCCTTTGAAAGCAATTATAAAAGAGACTACATGAGCAACAAAACGTAGCCTTCACGTGCCCCCTCATAACACCACCTCCCTCTCACAACAACCCACGTGGCCCCCCTCCGATTGTCCGATCTTACCAGGGAAGTATTCTTATTTTGCGAAATTACATGTGCCGCCCGCGTCGAGAGAGAATACGACGCAAACAGTCGTATCCCGCCCTTGGTTTTATTAGGGTTTCAACTGCTCTCGCTCTCTCGCAGAGCAATAAAATCGAGAGGGGGGATCCGTGGAATAAGTTTTTTTTTACACTGAAAGCATGTGTTACAATTACTCGTCAAAAGAACAACACAAAATGAAAAGCTAGCTAGCTATTATTAGAGCTGGAGGGCTCTAGGCCGTGTTATAGAGTCATGTGCACCCTGAACGTTGGGTCCAAACCCTGGTATTTTTCAATTGAGACCTTAACAAATCCACATGCTTCGGGTAAGGATACAATGTAGCTCTGATACCAATTGACCGAAGATTTCTTTCCAGCATGTGCTCTGGTTGTGGGAAATGAAGCTAATCCTGGCCAATTTTCTTGCTTCTAGGACAGCATCAACATCGCTTTTTTTCAACAAGTATGTTTGTCTTCTCGTTGAAGTAAATTTTGATTTTGCTTCTATGGTGTAATGTTTGTCCATTTACTTTGTCTTTCTTCTTTCGGCCTTTGTTCTTTCGACTTTCACAAAATTAAAATCATGACACTTATGATATCATTAATTTGTTGATTAGTGTAGCCCATACCAATATAATTACGTGAACCTTGCGTTCTCTCTTTCCTCTGTTTTGTTTCGTCTGAAACTAAGCAGGTTGAAAGAAACCCTAGCACAATTTCACAGTCGAAACCCTAACTTATACCCCCGAAGCAAACTTATAGCCGTTCACGAATTCTATTGTAGCGTATGAACTATGTAATAAGTTCGTCACTAGAGCCAGGTGGTTCAAATGGTAAGCATGGGTTCCGGAAAGTGATTTTATGGGGGCATACCGAAGATCTGAGTACCATTAACTGCGTAAAAACAAAATTTTCACGCGGCCGGTGTAATAATTTACGAGTCTACCATGATAATTCTTATAGCTACGGCGAAAGAGTCCAACGTGCAGCTCACATATAGTCCAAAAAAAAAAATTTCATGCAGAGACACTGAAGCTTTCTAGGTTTCAAATCATGTCGTTTGCATGTCATATGGGTTTGCCTAGCACTCGAGAAGCCAAGATCCTCAAATAAAGTTCACGTCGGTCTTATCATTTTACCCATTCTGGAGACAATCTCTGCTGGATGGTTGTCACGGAATAAACTTGATTAATCTGTGTTGTGTTCGTGTAATTGCATAACAACAAATCACTAGATTTATTTCACGTGGATTTGTCTCGTATGTGCCACTACCCAACTGTCCATTAATTATATGGGAGTATGTATTATTTTATGGGGTTCACAGCGGTCTCCTGTCTCCCTCACTTATAAACTTTCTATCATGATATTAGAGTGAGGTTCTACCCGTATTATTTTTTGGGGGTTCACAACAGTCTCCTATCTCCCTCACTTATAAACTTTCGATCATGATATTAGAGTCAGATTCTACTCCAATTTATTTTGCAGGTGTGGCCCCATCCCGTTTGTCAAAATTCGCGTGTTGTTTCCAATTTAACTTGCCCATGAAAGAAGGTGTCTCAAATCATTTGTCTGCGAAACTTATGCTCTGTTACTGTGTTAGAATGTCCAAACTGATTAAGTTCAATTTAAGCTCTGACATATTCGTAATTTATTTTCACTTTGAGAATGCCGAGGCAACAGCTGTAGTGTTGCTTTGGTTTACTCCAAGAGTAGTTGGTATGTTGTTTTCTAGGTGCAAGCCTTTCAGGTTGATGAAACATGCGCTGCATAATTCTGGGAAGAGTACAAAAAAAAGTGTTAAATCTATTTAGCATTGGTATTAATTCAATTTTAAATCTTTCAACTGGATCAATTTAGTCCTAAATATTTTGCATTTGTTCCAGTTCTTTTTTTTTTATTGAAGTGTCAGTTCATTTCATCTGGCCAAATTTTGACAAGAAATTGTAAATTTGGACACTGACTATCTTGCTGACATGGCTAGTGCTAGCATGGATAAATTACATAATTTTGGAAATATTTTTCCAAATTTCTTAGTTCTTTTTTTTTTTTTCATTGTGGTAGAGAGGGTCACAGCCCTTGCCAGATCTAACGAGGGCGGCTCTCCCCAGGCTATGAGGGTTGAGCCCTCGCTAGGTTTGGCGACGCTGACCTCACTTGGGACCATCACCCAAGTGAGGTCAGCCCTAGCGACCTTTAGCGAGGGTTCAACCCTTACTGCCTAGGTGAGGGCCTCCATCATTTGAATGAGGGTTGCCCTCGCTGAATCTGGCGAGGGCTCGACCTTAGAGGCCTAGGGGAGGGTTGCCCTCGCCAAATTAGTAGAGAGCTAGCTTGGGTGAGGGCTTGATAGCCCTCGTTAGCGGCCGACGAAGACCTAGGCAACAATCGCGCGCGCCACACCAACTAAGATTGGAAAAACAAGTAAAAGAAAAAATATAAAAAATTATAAATCTTGTCCATCCATGTCAACGATTTCAGTCCAAAATTGGCCATATAAACAGAATGGATATAAATACACAAGGTTTAAGACTAAATTGGTGCAATTTAAAGATTTAGGATGAATTGGTACTAATGCAATAAATTACGACTTTTTTACTTTTCCCAAAACAATTGCAACTTGATTAGGATAACATAGTACTCAATGTTTGCTTAATTATTCTTATTTTTGGGATCATTAAAATAGGCGTGGAATGATAAAGTATTGCCACAATTACTTCCTCGCATTGGCTAAAGTTGCATCTATACATACGAACAATATTTCAGTATTGACTCTATCCGTCAGTCTCTATAGGGAACTAAAACATTAAAAGACAGCTATCCTTACTGAGCATAATATGCCGAGGTTGATGATTCGAACGTCACCCGCCGCAATAATGAGACCCAAAACATAGATGATGTCTTCCTGCTAGGTAAGATTTTGTCGAGCGCTGTTATTATTATGACGATATGTAGTATGTCTAGAATCGTTCGTACCAGCTTATTAATTCTCTTTATATGGCTCCGAGTTCGACTCGCTACCTAGTTCCCCTCTTCATCGAGTGGTAGACATTGATTATGACTTGAAATTAATCTCGTTTGATTCGGAATCGACCCGAGTTTAATGTTTCCAGGATGTCCAGGGTGTTTGCGGGCGCTCGGAGATGGAGACAGATGACCAGAGGACGCAAGAGGACAGCCTCCCTAGCGCCTGGACAAGCCGCCCGCTAGGCGGGGCAAACCTCCAGAGTGACGATGCAGTTTCTCTCATAGAATGTGAGATTTAGACGTGTTTTAACCCCGTAATACCTAATGTGATGATTATGTGGTACAATTATTCACTTATTTAGGAAGAAATAGCTAATGTGATTGAGTTTTGAAGAATTGATTGATATTACTTTTTGCAATCGAATGGAGTGTTTCTCCTGCTTCCCTTTCTTAAACTTTATTATTCCCTCGACTATCGCTGTCTGAATTTTATTCCCTCCTTCAATTCCTAAATTAGGTTTGCTATGTGCTGCAACAATTCATGCAAAAGCAATCTTAGTTCTACATCAATTGTTGAACTAGAGTGACTAATAGGAGATGTGACATTGAATTAGAAATGCAAGGCCTCCGTCTCATGATATATGATTAAGAATTTGGAGTAGAACTGCTGCACATTTAACTTCAATATGACATCAGGATATTAAAAACGCTCAAACCCGATTCCTCATGCTTCTTCACCCGTTTACGGGTTCTGTACGTTTGATGATATATGACTCTAGCCTAGCCTCTTTGCAAAATATAATGCAACATGTTGTGTGGACATCAAACATATATGCAACATGTTAATTCAGTTCTAAAATTAACATCTGTACATTTGTCCTAAACGCTCAAAGCGTCGAACTTGTTTGTGTGGACATCATCTCACCCTAGCCTCTCTGCAACATACAATGCTTCTCCAGGTGCAAAAACAAGATCCAAAAGTGCAATGCCCCTGATTTTTTTTTCCCCCTTCAGAAGTTAATTCGTTCCAAAATAAGGCAAAGGAAAAAGAGAAGAGCCACCTCCGAATCTAGGAGCGCGACCCCTGGTTTACTGCCTTTACTTTTTTACTACTCTCACCTACCTTTGCTACTTTTATTACTTTTATCAGGGTCTATTAAAGTTTCCCGTGAGCACTTGCTAAAGGTGATAATGAAAGAAATACACGATTTTTTTTTTAGTGCTGTGAAAATTGTAATTTTTCTTTATTTGGTTGCAGTACCTCCATGACCATGCCATTATGACAATCAAAAGCTGTTTTAGGAATGATCACTTCGAAATCCGTTAGCTGAAAACCTAGGGCGGTCTATTGGTTGGACTAAGGTTTTTAGCAAAAAGAGTTGATTATGTCGGTGCTTCCTGAAGCTACCGATAGGCCTCGAACCTCGAGGTCCCTAAGATCTTGTCTGTATAGCGATTTTGGCGTTGAATTGGAGCAGGGCATGCCACGAAAGGATCCCATTTGAATGAAGCCAAGAATAGCAAATTCAAAATGACAAGATCATTGGTTGAACGAGTTAATTTTCCATAATTAATTATTATTGGGATTGTAGTTTATACTCCCTATCGATAGGAAACCATGAAGTCCCGTTTGTAATTGAGCTCATATTTTATTGGTAGTTTGGACTTGGGCCCATAAATAACTACTGCAATATAGATATCTCTTTCGCTTGTAATTGAACGAGTAACATAGAGGTTAAATGTGCTAGTTATAGTAAATTCCTCTACTGAATAAACTTACTTAAGGCTAAATCTTGTATTTCAATTTTTTTTCTTTTCATTTACTATTCATTGTGGTTGTGCACCGAATCCTAATAATCACGAGGATTGAATCATTAAAATATTTGTGAGCTGACCAATCTTCCATAGAGAAGTTGTAATTTATCTGCTTCACTCCTTCAGCAATTAGTTGACGTCTACATCAAGATTTGGAAAAGCGAAATCAAAAAATTTTGGTATACAAGTTAAACATTACTTCCTTTTGGCATTTGGAAAAAAAACATACCAAGAGCAAATCTCAACACATTGGTTTTTTAATAGATGTTGTTGGGGGAGGATGGTGGCATCCTTTTGTTCCCATTAGGAAATTCTAATGGGTTGACTTTGCGGGAAAGCATTTTTGTTGGCCTTTACTAAGGCCATGTGCAATAAATTAAGGGGTAGTTTGACGCACTTTTGTGCAAAAGCAAGTGCAACCGTGTTTTCCTTCAATTTTAGTCGCAGAGAAAACTTCCTCGAATTGAATATCTAATCAGTAATTGACAATAACAAACTTACCCACATATAAAAATAATTAATAATCAACACGGGCAGTGTCCGTATGCATAAATCGCTGGTCAAAAAGACCGGTTAGAAGAAGTTTTTAAAGAAAAATTCAATAAGAAGCGACCTTAAAAAGATTAGTCATCTTTTCATGCCATGTATAATGACTATACTGAAACAATTCCGATTAACGATGCCTAATACATGCTCCAAGATATCATTAACCAAAGATCCCTAAAAAGACAAAAAAAAAAAAGGATGGTCGACATGAGGGGGAGGACCAAAAACAAACACAGCTTGAGGGGACAAATGGGACCGAGCACCATTCGAGGTTTCAAACCCTAGCATGGGACCATTGGATCCCTAGACCCCATTTCAATGAGATGTGTCGGTTAAGTGTCGTCTCTAAAACCCAGCTCTTCATTCTCTTCCCCACTCCCAAGTCTCATATTTTTGTTTTCTTCCTTTCTTCTCACTTTGCAGAGATAACTCACTCAACCCACTTCAGTCGAAGAGCCAAGAAAGTCTTTCGCGGAACAGTTAATGTCCAGATGAGGCATTGACACTGCTAACAAAAAAACCCTAGTTTGATTAATTGATCTCAGTGCATATCTAATTATTACAAGTTGGTGATAATCGCAACTTTCCTTGGTCGATATCGTTTGAGCACGACAACAATGTTTTCTAGGGGTTTCTTTTTGGACCCATGTTATGAATAGCCGGACAATCTGCTTTGTAACAGCCAATCGCAATGCATAAGTAGTACAATTATCTAGAAATTCAAGCTCATAATTTGAGAAATCTCATCATTAACGATCGAGTTTAACTCGGGTTTAAATGTAAACCAACCGTGAAATATCAATTTTAGGTGCACACTAGACAAGAAAGCCGCATTTATGAGTTACGTTAAGCGTGAGCCTGTTATGTAGATTATACGGTTTACTGAATATGGGTAAATTCCTTATAACAGATATGACTGTAGGAGGCGTATTAAAATAACAAAATCGATCAGAACTGCACAACCTTCAGGAAGAAAGCGCATCATAGATGTTTTTCTTTTCTTTTCTTTTCACTGTGTGATCTTTGACGAAATTTACAAGGTAATTAACGATAATTACATGTATCTTATAGTTTTTTATGAATAAAAAGGTTATTAAGGGACAATAAGTACATTTACCCTCCTTATATTATCACAAGAATTCTACACCGGCGAAGGAATGTTCTATTTGAGACATAACTGTTCAGCCCCTCCATAAGATCATGAACATGTCATTACGGTCTTAATGGCGGGTAACAAGTCAGCAAGTCTGCTCGGACAAGGTAGCAAACACCCCAAAACGGAAGCCTAATCGGAGGCAGCCACTCACAACACGTTTCGAAATTGACATCCTATCAATGAAGGCACTGTAACAACTCCTTTACTGTTGGGCTATTGCGCTCGATGATGTTACCTTTACGATTGAATCACACGGCTATGTCATGTTGAGGACATATGGATATACATTATACTTTAATTATTTTCAAGTCATTTACATAATTCATGGTATAAGCCCCTTCGGGATCGAATGGAACTAGGGATCGATATCAAAGTAAAGCGCGTTGCATTTAAGAAATCAGAGTTTTTGTACACCCTCTCTCTCTCTCTCTCACTACTAAATGGTCAAACCTCATTGCTTCAGTGGAATTCTCTTCACACACAAAAAATACCTATATATATATGACCTGCTCGCAATTGATCTCTGCACTACAAACCCACCAACCCACTCTCTCGCTATCTGCACATTCTGTGCGAACCACAGATCAAAACTACAAGAAACCCAGAAGGAGAAAGGAAGAAGAATGAGGCTACTGCTGTCAGGGAAAGCCACGTGCAACTCTCACGGCGAGGATTCCTCGTACTTCATTGGATGGCAGGAGTACGAGAAGAATCCCTACGACCAAACCCGGAATCCTCAGGGCATCATCCAGATGGGTCTCGCTGAGAATCAGGTATAACACCATCTCTCTAACTTCAACAAGAAAACCCATGAGTGCTTTCGAATGTGCGAGATAGCATTCATGTTTCAGAATGCGTTCATGCGTCCCTAACTTCGTTCCTTTTATCTCCTGTTCTTTTTTTGGTCTTTTCGTGCAGCTCTCGTTTGATCTTCTTGAATCATGGCTGTCCGAAAACCAAGACATAGCCGGGTTCAAGAGAAATGGGGAGTCCATATTCAGGGAGCTCGCGCTCTTCCAGGATTATCACGGCCTTCCCGAGTTCAAGCAAGTGAGAACAACAATAATGCCCCATTTTTCCCAGTATTTATCAGAAGTAGATATGGATATGGATATGTATTCGTATGTTTTGTTGCTGACTTTTAGGTGCTGCAATGTCCGCAGGCGTTGGTGCAATTCATGGAGGAAATCAGAGGAAACAAAGTGAGCTTTGACCCGAACAAGATAGTCCTGACCGCGGGCGCGACTTCTGCGAACGAGACTCTCATATTCTGCCTCGCCGAAGCCGGTGACGCCATTCTCATTCCCACCCCGTATTATCCTGGGTACGCTAGCAATTATCGTGTGCTAACGTTTGTATGTGTTTAGAATATATACGATACCGGCATTATTTTCCTTACGATACCAGCATTATTTTCCTTACAGACCATGATGCCATTATTGAATATAGACATACTTGGAAATTATGTCGCATCGAGTTTACAACGAGTAGAATGATTAATTCCTTCCTACATTCATGTCGATTTCGAACAATCATATCCTGTTCTTTTTTCTCGAACAGACTCTCGTGCCACACGTCATGTCGTTTTCGAGCTATTTTTCGAACAAACAATAATAGGACTTGCATCAGTATTTTCTGGCAACAACCTTATTATTATTTTTTATTTTTTATTTTTTGGGACATTCTCGGCATCAGCCGCCACCCTTCTTCGAGATAAATCCATCTCCTCCTCCTTTTTTTGACCTTATTTATTGCTACAATGTCAAGTTACTAGTTGCTTATGCATGAAACCGGCTGGTTGCTGATATTTCCTCTGATTTTGCTAGTCACCTAAGTATGAACTTATTTTTTCCAGATTCGATAGAGACCTAAAGTGGAGAACAGGAGCAGAGATTGTGCCAATTCACTGTACAAGCTCCAATGGCTTCAAAATCACTGCTTGTGCTCTCCAACAAGCTCATCAAGAAGCCCTAAACCGTAACCTCAAAGTCAAAGCTATCCTCATCACCAACCCTTCGAACCCGCTCGGCACCACGATGACCCGAGCCGAGCTCGACCTCCTGATGGATTTCATTGCTGAGAAGCAAATCCATCTCGTCAGCGACGAGATTTACTCGGGCACCGTTTTTAGCTCTCCAAACTATACAAGCATCATGGAGGTTCTTGCGAAGTACGAGAAAGCCGAGGTTTGGGATAGAGTCCACGTCGTGTACAGCCTCTCAAAGGACCTCGGCGTCCCGGGCTTTCGTGTCGGAGCAATATACTCAAACGACGACTCGATCGTCGCTGCGGCGACCAAGATGTCAAGCTTTGGGCTCGTCTCGTCACAGACCCAGTACTTCCTCTCCGCACTCCTCTCGGACAAGAAGTTCACCAGGAACTACATATCCGAGAACAAGAAAAGGCTGAAAAAACGGCACTCGTCGCTGGTCTCGGGCCTCCAGAAGGCGGGCATAAGCTGCCTCAAGAGCAACGCGGGGCTATTCTCCTGGGTCGACATGCGGCACCTGTTGAGTTCGAGCACCTTCGAAGCGGAAATGGAGCTGTGGGAGAAGATCGTGTACGACGTGAAGCTGAACATCTCGCCGGGGTCG
Organism: Psidium friedrichsthalianum; assembly: GCA_019149425.1. Taxonomy (NCBI): domain Eukaryota; kingdom Viridiplantae; phylum Streptophyta; class Magnoliopsida; order Myrtales; family Myrtaceae; genus Psidium; species Psidium friedrichsthalianum. The sequence goes on from JAGVVM010001891.1 coordinate 49,535, forward strand.
TCGTGCCACTGCAGCGAGCCGGGATGGTTCCGAGTGTGCTTCGCGAACATGACCGAAGAAACCCTTGAGATCGCCATCCGGCGCATCAAGGCATTCGTCGAGCCCGCCTCCAGAGGCCGAGATAAGGTCATCAGTAGTCAAAGGTGTAGGAACATAAACTCGAGAAAGAAGTCGTTTTCCAAGTGGGTTTTCCGGCTACCGTTCCGCGTCCGCGAGGCCGACGAACGGTAGCCCGGTGACTACTTCTTTCTTTCTTTTTCTTGGAGCATATTCTTGCATGGACCGGATCCAAAGTCAGTGGGTATCATGTGGAAGCCACGTGACTGAGATGGAAAGGAGTTCATGATGAGGATCACTCCAGGTGGAAATTTTCATTTGTTTTTTTTTTTTGGACGTAAAACCTCGATCTCTACATTAAAAAGAGAAAAGGAGGAGGAAGAAGGTGATGGTGGCGGTGATGGTGATGGTGATGGTGATGTAATTTTCCCTTTTTTCATCGTAATTTTTTTGGGGTGATTTCCTTTTTTTTTCCCTTTATCAGTGTAGAAAAATTGCACTCTAACTGTTGGAAGCGCATAGTCAAAGTTCAATACCTTCATTCAAGGAGATCGACAAAAGACAGCTCAAGTCCGAATCCATCAACATATCAAATCGGACTCACCTTCACTCAAAAAGCTTAAACCAATAAGTTATGAGCCAATTATGATATATTAGCTGCTCAACACCACACAAATTATCCAATGTAAGACCTCTCTAACACAACTCATATGTGCATCATAACACTAACCTTATGAATTAGAAGTGTAAGAGTTGGAGTTCTTCCGTGAACGATAGAAATATATATATATATATATATATATATATATATATATATATATTTGTTCTCCATTAAGCTGATGGTAATATATAATTTGATAATGAGGGTTTTTGGCCCCTTGTCCTATATATAAAATAGTAGCACGTGCTTGCATTCTCCAAAAAAACAAAATAATAATAAATCAACTCATTGGATGAGCAAACCCACGAATAGAATCCCGTATCTTGCTTTTAAAGGCAAAGAGATTTTGCCGCGTGCAAGAAAGGCGGGGCGGCGAGATATGCGGCCTTTAGGCGGTGGTTGGTGGTTGCCGGGCAGCCGACCATCAATACAATATGTCGTGAAGAACCGACTTTTGGCGGTGGTTATGTTTCCATCACGCGACTCATCACGGTGTTTTAGCCGTGTGAGGAGGAGAGGAGCTTTTAATTATTTGACCGCAAGCTTGGGGTGCGGCTTTTGCGTGGGAGGTCGAGACGCACCAAAATGTCAAAAGAGCATATCTATGTGTGGGGAGTTGGCTACCGACACATTTCAAATCAAGAATGTAGTTTCCATGGTACATAAGTCCTATATAGGACTTAAGGAAGGCAAAATAGCATTTTACCCTTGACCCGTGGTTATAGTTACACTCATGCCACTCTATTTGAGTCGGGTGCTTTCGGATCGTAAAACTTACTCCCGATAATCATTCGGGCTTAGGGTGCATTTGAGTTCAGCATTTGTAAGTGACTTTGAGCCTCCAAAGGCTCTGGTGTCAAAGCTGAGGTGTTTGGCAATATAATTTCATAAGGCCTTTTGAGTCAAAGTTAGCATTTCCAAAGTCCTTTTAACCCATTGGCTTCAAGCATTCTCATAACGCCGGTATGTTTTTCTTCCAACTTTGCCCTTGCTAAGCTACCTAAATTCCAACTGTGCCTCGCCTTCAGTTTGTTGTGCACATGTGATTGGCATCGAGTGATGTCAGGGCAAGCTCAAATTGGACCTCTAGCGATCTCAAGCAAGGGGCATGTGGGGTTGAACGACCTTCGCACGGCATTGCTTGGGGTTGCGATGGCACGTCGCCGAAGCTAGAGTTGGGTTGCCTATTACATCGGCCTTCAGGCGAGCTGATTCAGTCTTTTTTTTTCCCTTAATCTTCAGACTTTTTAGGTTGGATATCAGAGTTTGTAGAACAAGTGTTTGCCAAACCCGATTTGCATCTCATGAAAACCCTTTGGTTCAAAATCCTTTATGCAAAGACTTTTGACAAATGTTCTCCCACACGTACTCTGAAATGTTTCAGGTTGTTCAAATATCTTCTTCAACTTCCAATGAATAAAGTCTAGATTATTATGAAGGGGTGGTATCATCAAAAAACCGATATCCTCTCCAATTAGAAGGAAGATTGGCATCTTCAATATCATGACTACTAAACCAGCACAATGAATCTGAATACATGAGTTATGCCACCCTCCCTTTGAGGCTGAAAAAGTTAAAACTTTTCGCCTGTGTACTATGTGATATTTCCGAGTAATTGACTCTGAGGACGTGGTTTAAGTTATAAAACAAGCTTCATACAATGTGTACATTATATTTGGAGAGAGGACTATGGCTAAGATTTGATCTTTTAAAGTAAAAATATTATTGAGGTTTTTCGTTCACGTCCTACATAATTCACAAAGTCAATGAGATGTTTAGTCAGAAAAGAAAGCAAGAAAGAAATGGCGAAAGTCACTTCCTCCAATCCGATCCAATACGCAAGCTTCGATCTTGAGTGAGTTTTGCTTGCCATTAAGGTCAAAAGTCAAGAACTACGCTTCGATGTTCCTCGTAAAAAGCGGCGCTCAAAACGTTCTTGTCATAAAATTACGCGTCTTTGCGGCTATTTGGCAAGGCTTCACCAGAATCTGAATCTTATTTCTTAATGATTTTTTTTCATGAATGACGGTATTATGTTGATTTATAATCATGCGGATGACTTGTAATTATTAAAATTTGTAGTGGGTGGTAAGTGGTAACTTGAAGGCTACGTGTTCAGACTTGGATTTGCCGACCCAGTGCCCGCCGGATCTACAGTAATTGACGAGACCATTCCCCCATTTTAATGGAGTGGGACCCTTTTTAACCTAAGCACTTGCCATTTGTCTCCTTAATCTTTTACATCTTTTACAATAAAAAAGAGATCATGTTCAGACAGTCGGCAATATGGTCACGAGACATGTGAGCTGTTGAGGGATTAGCAAACTATATAACAGACGTAATGAAGAGATATCTCTAAATGGTGTGGCTAATTTGGCTTATCTATGGGCAAGGAAGCACGGACACTTTTCAAAGGCCTCCGTGTCGTGTCGGACGCTAACATGTGTCCGACACATGATCAACAAGTATCAAACATCTGACACGTGACTAGCGCTCGCAATTTCAACATCCCAACACACCATTTTCATAGGTATATGGTCAATTTTAGACATTTTCAATAAATTATGGGTCAAAATAAAAACTATCAAAAATATATATACTTAAGTGATATACCCAACCACCCCAAAATTAATATAACCATCACAAAAAAAAAACCTAACCGTGAATCCCTAACAAAAGAAAAAAAGAAGAAGAAGATTGCAACAGCAGCTCACTGCTGATATATATATATATATATATGATATATCATGTATGTATAAAAATATATATTAAACATATAATGTGTCTTAACATGTCAAAATTCTCCATTTTTGAGAAATGATATGTCGACGTGTCATGCCACGTGTCGGTGTCAGTACTACTTAGTCTATAGTTGCTTCATTCTCTAAAACTCTCCTAACTTTAAGTCAAATTCTAATTCTGCCCTAAACATTTTTTCATTTAAAAAAAATCACAACTTTCAATACATTCTTTAATCTATCCGATGTCCAAAAATAGCCATTATTTTTTCACATGTATTAATATCAAGGGAGATTCATTATCAGAACTTGCATCTTCGCCATCAACTTCTTATGGAGCAAAAGTACTCTCCTAATGATTATAGTTTTGAAAAAACCAAAGGCAATATTTGGGAGTGGGACAGATTTAAGATTAAAGTGAAAGTTGGTGATGCGCAATTTGAATTCAAACTTGAGGATTTTTTTGGGCATTAGGCCTGTTTATAACAAACAAACCTAAAATAGGAGCCAACTACTCGGGGATAATTTGTTAGGGATAAGCACGGATCTACATGGCAAGGTGTGGGGGCAATTTGTTAAAAACATATATTAACATTATGATTTATTTTAAAACTTTTCAATAAGGCCACCAGAGAAAAATAAAATAAAATAAAATAAGGCCAAAATTAGCTATTTTCTCACTTTTTTTTTGTGTGTGTGTGTGTCTCATTTGCTCCACAATGAGAATATCTGTTAACATACGTATGACAGTGAAGGTTTTAATAGCTAAACATGTTCGGAGATTTACTCAACATTTTTTTTTTTACCAAGCACAAAAAATGTTGCATTTCACTGTCTTAGTCCATTGATCTTATCTAAGTTGTGTTGTCTATTGACTTGCCTCCACTAACCAAAAAAATCTACACCCAACCAAGAAAAATATGATCCAACTATCTTAGTCCCTATCTCCTGTCTTTTTCCCTCTTTCTTTATCAGTAAAAAGCGTGGAAAGAGAGAGGTGACTAGCAATAGCCAACTCTGCTCGGCATTATTGTCATGGTCCCACGCCTACTACGGAATATCCCCTTTGAGACTTTTGAGTTATGATTACGCACACCATCCGTGACCAGGAAGTCCTAAGGTTAGCTAGCCCATTGCCACAGTCCCATTAAGATGCTAATAATCAAGAAATGCTTCCACATGAGATATGTTGTCATTAGGCAACACAGCAAGAGTCGCTCAGAGGTTCACTCACTCACAACATGAATCGAACTTTTGATCTCATGAAAGAAATGCGACCCTTTTACCATTGATCCAGCCGTTTTGGTGGTAGTCGCTTCCCTTTATCGAATATCTTGTCAAGTGTGCGCCATATGTGCAAGTTCATCCATTGAAATCGAGCACTAGACCTTAATATGAGGTCTAGCAAAATCTTGCTATGAGCTTTTGGTATATGGACCTATATATGAAGCTTATATTCTTGTTATCTCCCTTCACACTTTGAATTAAACTTTTAGGTTGGAGATTCTGACATGATATCTGAGCAAGGTTTGCACATGATAAGGAATGTTAAATATCACACATTATTTGTCTACAAAGGAGGATTAAATAGGTCTATATATATATGCAATCACCGTTTACCTGATATTTTAAATTTTTTGGTGTGATATATAATAATAGTCCATGCATCTAAGCCCGCAAATGGAGATTGCAATCATTATGATATGCAATCATTCTTTTTCTTCAATTTACGATGATAAACTCTTTTTAGTTTACCATTCGTGTATTACTATGAACAAATAATCAACCTTCTATGGGCCTTTCAACAGGTCGTGCATTTGGCGAAGAGTGGAGAGAAATCATTAATCAATCACTCTCCAGTCCCTAGTTATAAGAAGAGGTGTGGGGGCAAATCTCTTACGATACGTCCAAGGAAAATAAAGTTTTTTTTATCACCTCGTTACAAATAAGCAAAACTATTAGGCACATCGAAGTCATATCATACTTTCGAGCATCGTGATATCATTTAGTATAGTAGAGTAACATCCTTGGATGAAGATCCGCTATCCTGATCGTTCTTCGATGATGCTCAACTTATCGACCATTGACACAAATTAACAAGGAGAACAAACATCAGTCATCTGAGATATGTTGAGACTCTCACGGTACTATCGTATGATGTAGAGAATCCCAATCCAACTTCCTCAAACTAAGATCAATTAAATGGGATAGTTTTGTGGAAGAAATGAAAATATTCCTAGTTTCGCACCCTAATTATGTAAAGGGAATAATCCCAAATTACCCATTTCTTAATCCAATTTCCTTTTATGTATTGGAAAATGGTGAAATTGCTAGAATCTATTAAGGTGCCAATCACCAGACTCCGGAAAGATCAGGTGAATATATATCTTAGTTAGGACTACTTTATCAATCCTAATATATGAGATAAAGAGATCTTTTTAATTTCTTTTTTCTTCCTTAATTCAACAACTTATTCATAAGAAAATTTTATATCAAATATTGGAATTTTTGAAAAGGACCATATCCTATAATATAATCTGGAATCTTAGTAAATATATACATGAGCACACACTAATCACAGGAGGAATTTTGGTCGACTTTCATGTCCTATTGACCAAGAGCACGTGCCATGGGAACCGCCTGGATTTGCTGGTGGTCGGCTAAGCCTCGCTCAACTTATGTATCTTATGTTTTTTTCCCCCTTTCCTCAATTTGTTAATTTAACAGAAAAAAGAAATTTTTTGTGTGTACATTTTTTAAATTAATTTAGAGGGTTGCTACGCATTTGACTTCATTCGTGAAATTAGGAATACCTTATTATATAACAGTTTTTAGATGACTATTATACTAATAATATATATTTAGCCCCAAAAAAAACTAATAAGTAATTATAAATTGTTGTAGAGATCACTTTTTTGCGAATATGTGGTTCACAACATACCATTATTTTCACATTCACTTAAATATTGTTATGCTAGCAAAGTCCATTTTAAATATGATTGTCACATTAACTCCATAAACAAGAAAAGCTTGCCTCCCAAAAAAAAAAAAAGAATAGCCAAATTTAGGAAATAGATTAAATTTCATTATTAACCAATTGGCTCAGAACACCCCAATTTCCAAGTACTCTGACGATTGGGGGAAAAGCAAGAGAACACTAGGCAGGAACAGAACAGAGAACCTGTTTCCGACAGGCAGTATTACACATCGCATCAAAAGGAAGACGGAAACACAACCCTATTGTAGGACTGCTTTAGCAAACCTTATAAGGGACATCTCAGAGCAACACTAATACATGGTGAAAAATTTACGTACGCACGAACTGACAATGATTTTCTAGGTCATTTATGCTTTTGCAAACAAAAAGTACCAAACGAAAACCCTAATCACTTGTCTCCTTCAATTCAGTCGGAGCGAACCTGCGAAGAACAAAA
>JAGVVM010001892.1:0-11480 GCA_019149425.1 Psidium friedrichsthalianum
CCAGGCACAGCACAAGGACTCATACTGTTTTGGATATGCCCCTTTCGCAGCAATTCCTCCACCTTCTCTTTCAGAATCTCACTCTCTTTGGGCTCATCCTATAGTGCGGTAGATTAGGCAGACTAGCACCAGGAACTAAATCAATATGGTGCTGAATGTCGCGCATGGGTGGTAATCCATCTGGAACCTCTTCGGGCATCAACTCACGAAACTCCTTCAACAACGGCTTGACTAAGTCGGGTTGCTCCCCCACAGCCTCTGTCTCAAACGCCGTCTGTTTCACCACTAGCGCGTGAATCTGCCTGGTCTCTTTAACGTCAGCCTCAAACTTCCTCGTAAGGGTAAGGAAGTTATTTTCAGCAGCATGTTTATCCTTCTTCTTCAGCGGGAGCAACGTGTACTTCGCCCCATCTTTCACCAGGCTATACTGGTTACTTCTCCCCGGGTGCCGCGCATCTACATCATATTGCCACGGCCTGCCAAACAACACGTGACAGGGTGCCAAACAATTCGTCTTCCTCGCCGTCAGGCTCACAACGATACTCATCATCTTCCTCTTCTCTTGCTGCCATGTTTACTGTTTTCCTCTGAGGACACTCATTAGACCGATGCCCAAGCTGATTACACCGGTAACACTTTATCGCCGGTTTCACATACGGATTAGGATTTGCAGTTCTTGGTGCTTGCGTCCCCTTGTCCTTCGCTTCGCTCACAGAGGGCTTCCCTACCACCTTGTCTTCTGGACGTCGCTCCATGTTAGAGCGATTGCTATACACATTCTTCCCCACCGAACTGCTTTCCCCAAAATTTCCATAATTGTTCCTCCTACCCCTTTCCTGCAGCATTAACTCTGCTTTCATCGCCATGTTCTTCGCCTCAGACAGGTTCCGCAGAACTTGTACTCCGATTTTATCCCGAATGAAGGGCTTTAACCCATCGAGATATCTGGCTACCTGCTGCCCCTCCGTCTCTGACAGATTATTACGCTTCGCCAGTCTCATAAACTCCGCCGTATACTCATGTATGGATCGAGTCCCCTGCTGGCAGTGTTGGTACTGCTGGAACATAATCTGTTCATAATCAGGTGGAAGGAATTCTTGCTTCAACAACCTCTTCATCCTATGCCAAGTTCGCACCCTATCTCGCCCTTCTCTCTCTCTGCGATTCTGCAACCTCTCCCACCATGCAGATGCTCCCCCCTTTAATCTACACGCGACTAATCGCACACGCTTTTCACTAGGGGTCTCCATATAATCGAAGAACTTGTCGATATCAACAATCTAGTCTAAAAAATCCTCTATTCCCAGGCCTCCATTAAAATAAGGAATATCGACCTTTAATTTAAAGTCGTTACTTTCTCGATCGTCATAACGTCGCCTGCCGCCATACCCCCTCCGGAATCTCCCATGGTGTTGCCTACCGCCATAATCAGTGAGCGCTTCTTCAGCAGATTCATCTTCCTCCTCCTCTGAGCTCTCTGAAGATAGCGGGTCATTCCGCCTGCGGACAGGAACAAATCTATCGACAGGGTTACCACGAGCAATATCTGCACCTGGCCTTCTGTCATGCTGTCTATTCCGGTTCGCATCAACATCGAGAGCTTCAAACCGATCTGCTATGTCGTCAAATCGTTCTTCAATGCGACGCAGCCTTTGACCGAGTTGTTGATCTAGGTGTTCCTTCAAACGCTGCTCCAAACGTTGCAGCGCGTCGTCCCCAAGGATCGGGGCTCCAGTCTTCTGATCATCGTCAAGAAGACCACCGCCTCTTCCGCCGGTCGCCATAGGCTCTGATACCACCTGACGTAGCGTAAACGCGTAGAGAAGCGAAAAGTCGCAGAAACGTAATAACAATCTTCAAAATTTGATAGAAAAAAATATTCTGTCTCCTAAAACATCATAAAACACCTTTTATATCAGGTGTAACCCTAGCCCTATTAGGTATCTAAAAATAACCACGAAATTACAAAAATGCCACCAAGCAATAAAATTGCTGAAGTAAAATAAAATAAAGAAAATTGTTTGAGCTCCAAAGTCATCAATTCTTCGACTTCCGCTGGGATTTTTGTCTATCCAACCGATCCAAAAACGCATCGCTAATACTCTCCGCATCACTAGGACTACTATATCTTAAGCCCTTATGTCGTAATCCGAAGATCTTTGTCTAAAACACAATTTAGTTAGCCATGTTGTTAGATAATCTTCAAAGGAAAAACTGCTGAGTTCTGCGAAGTTTGGACTGTTTTTCATTTGGATGATGTTTCAACGTTCCTTTTTTATTTAACAAAAAGGAAAAAGAAAAGAGAGAGAGAGGAGACTGCATTTCGACCGAATAAATAAGATTTTGTGATGTGTTCAAAATAAAAGAAGCTGACTATTTTTAATGAAGATTGCATATGATCGCAAAACTTAGGGTTTGTCTGTATGAGTGAAAGAACTTTTCGAGAATTAGTTCTCTGGACTTTCAAGCGTCTAATTTGTGAAAATGAAAAAATATTTATGGTCAAAGAAAATATGCTTAAAGTTAGAAAAATGATTTTCCTAACTTAAAAATGGAAAAACATTTTTCTTCTGAAAATATGATTTTTCGAAAAACATTTCTGCTTATCGTGGTTACGTCCAATTACTTTCTTTATATTGGCTATTTATCATAAATCAAACCCGATCATGATTTTCTTGACGATAAATATATGGCATCATAAGGTAAACTTTCCAAGGATAAAAGCCGTTGACTATTTTTGCACAGAGTGCATATAGTTTTGTAGAATTTTATGAGTGAGATACATCTTTCTTGACGTGGGGTTTTAAGCTAAGCTCGTGTCTAACCTAATTGCCCATATACTTATAACCCACATTACAAATTGGCACTTACACTTACATACTGAATAAAACATATTGCATAAGCACTTGTGTTAGCTATATGGTGTGTCTACTTTTTAGAAAGTACATCTATGACCCCGGTAATTTGATTTGCAGCAATTAACTAACCACTCATATCTATGGTGACACATGAGGATGTATAGGAAAGACATTGCCTTGTATTTCCTTATTATAAAGTACCATGGTTAAGTCGTATTCTATCTTAAGGTAAAAAATTTAACCCATCGATTCATCTTCAGACAATCTTAATACTTATTAGCGCTGTGACATAATCGATATATTCATGTTAACCTAAATTCAATAGCGTCGTGGGCTAACCACACATATCGAGATTACCATGGCTCGATATCAATGATGTTGAGTTCATAATAGATTTGGGTTTCAAAGTCCAATATCAAATGCTTGGTTTGAAACTTTGTTGTTGAATGGCCAAGCGACCTAAAACATTGCATGAATCTTCTTCTTTGCAATGTTGATGACTTCATGATTGGTTACCTTGTTTAGACTTACCATTGATTGATTGTTGTCGTTTTGAATCACATCGTTATCTATAGTTGGCAAAAAAATAAAATATCCATTTTAATCGAAGCCGATACTAGTCAAATGGCTTGGATTCATCAATCATTGCGAATGCGACGTTTAATTCATGCAACTTGATCTCATCGAGCTATTGCCGTTGCGAGTCTAATTAACTAATTGAAGCTGGATCAAAGTTGGGACGACATCAACCCTAGTCAAGATGTTTCTTTAGTTTTCCTTTCCCTTGAATCAGATGTTCCATCATTTTTCCTTAAGAAAAAGGGCCAACATATGTATGTCTCCCTAGATTGTTCATGTTGTTATACTGTTCCAAAACGTGCTGGGAGAAACTTGAAAAATTAAGAAAAAGACATGGCTACTAAAAAAAATAAAAATAAAGAAGAAGATGAAACGACGTCGCTGTTCTCCTCGCGCATAAACTGAAACGGTAGAGCCGAACGTGGATCAGATTGTGAACAGGGGAAGCATGTTGCGGTAAGAGAGAGAGAGAGAGAGAGGGAGAGAGAGAGAGAGAGGGTGAATGCGAAGTCCTGATGATGCATCTTCGTTCCTGGTAATTCGATTGACAGGATTCGTGAATGTTTCATGCTTTGTCTTGAGTTTATGCATCGGTAGTAGTGTTCGTTCAAGTTGAGCTCTCTGGGTGTTCCCGGCGATGAATTGTTTTTGCTTTTTGCGATTTTTGTGATTCAGATTGCCTGGGCTCGGCTTTCAATGCCGCGAACGAGATGCGGTGCCCGGTGTGCCGGGCCGTGGAGGAAGGAGTCTGGAGGACCTTCCCAACCAGAGCTCCTCGGAGCCGTGCCCTTGTCCTCCAGGAATATGTGCAGGGGCACCCGTCCGAATGGTAACAAAAAGTCATCCTTACTTGCCCCGAGTTGTTTTTGCACCTTCAATTATCGGTTTCATGGGATCATGTAAATTCTCCGTAATTTTAGAATCTGCTATGACTATAGATTTGTGGCTTCTTTCCTTTTGGATTTTGATGTTGGCTTTGCTTGATCACTTCGACATGTTGCCCTATTTCGTATATGGGGTAATGTGGATTGAGTTATCCCTATGACTCTGGTCTCTGCACTTGAGATTTCAAAATTCCTTAGACTTGGTGTTGGAAACATTTTCCTAGTTTCATGAACTTTATCTCGATACTTCTCAGAATGAGTTTGAGTTGATATGTTTTTACCTGTGGAAGACTAGGATTGGGGAAATGTATACTTTTGGGGTGGACTGCAAAACAGTAGGAGTTAAAATCTCTTCAGTCCTTCTCTATTCAAGGGGCTCTCCAACATCTTTTCATGCAATGTTCAGCTCTGTCGAGCTCTTTGCTCCTCGTATCCGTTTTGCTCTGTCTTCTTAGTATGTTGTTGGACTCTGATTCAACATGATGCAAGGCCACATGCATGTGAAGGAAATTACTCATTCACATCGAGAAGGGCCCTATTAAAATGAATTAGAAGTTAAGGGGCATAACTGAACAACTGTAAGTTGTGACAAGTGCAAGGGCAATTTTGAGCACCTTGTTGATACATAAGCGAAAAAAAAAAGGAAAGGTGGAGAGAACAATGAGAAGAGAAAAGGTAAAACGTGAAATGGTTGTTCCTTTCCTTTATACCCTTAACTTTTAAGCATTCAGCGTGTTCGCATGATATCACTATGGCTTTCTTTGTTCTGCTCTGGATCATTAAGAGAGGTGAGATCTTTATGGAGCATATGGAACAGGCTTGTATGTAGGAACAATATAAAAGAAGTCTACTAAGGAACAAGCTGGCTTCAAGAAAAGGATGGAGTGAGAATCTTATTGAATCTGACAGGTTTAAGGACTTCAATAGTTGAATTTTGTCACTGCTGGTCTTGTTAAAGTGTTTTACACATTGATGACACTAGGAGAAGCTTTCGGCGGTGGATATCTTTCTTTGGAAACTTTTACGTCGATAACCTGATCTATTTCCATTATCATTATGTGAGATGGGAATGACTCATTTCCTTTCTTATGTGCTCGTTGAACTTTTGGAAACTATCAATCGAAAATATAATATAATGTAACCAAAGACTACTCATTCACATGATAGATATATCTCGAAGATAATTTCAATGGTTTCCATCTTTTCTGTTTTCATTTGTGGAAGGATAAATTTTACTATATAGGCCTGAGGAAATGCAAACAAGCATTTAACTAGAGCGGAAAGGCCAAAAAAAGCCATATTTACATAAGGAATCCCTACATGGATAATACATATTCTAGTTGGCTAAGCCTAATTCTAATTGTTTTGTTTCGAAGCAAAGATATCCACAGAATGGTTCGTTTGATTCAGATATTCATGACCAAGAACTATTTTATTCTTTTTTGGATAGGCCCTAAAAGGAGAAGGAAGGTAGGGGCATCTAGCATTTGTCTCTATCAAAGCTTGGCGTCCCTGAAAATCTTAATGCCTTAGGACTACTCCCTCAATTGTCTTTTTGTTCCTTCCATTCCAAATTGACCTTAATATGGGGAAACACAAGGATGGATACATTCTTGTATCAAGGTTCTCCGTGAAGTCCAAACCTCTTTCCGTGACCAATTTATCTAGGGAAGCTTAATAAGTTGTTTAAATTTACCATTTCCAAGGGCTTTGTGGACGGAGGTGCGCAACAATTTCCTCTTCCCCCTAGTGAAAGGTCATTGGTTTGCCAATGTTAGTCAAATTGCAGTATCAGACAATTTTTTATATGTAAAAGACGATATACTGAAGGGGAGCCTGGCGCATTTGGTTAAGGTGTTGCCATGTGACCTGGACACAGCCTTGGACGCAGCCTCTTGCACAAGGTAAGGCTTGCCTCCTTTCAACCCTCGCTTCGCGGGGATGCTATCGTGCACCGGGCTGCCCTTTTAAAAGATGATATACCATATATATAGGAAGAGCTCGAGAACCAGAACAGAGCTCAGCCTCAGTCACTAGACAATGCATCTACAATGTTGATCAAGCATTTACTTTCAAAAGTAAGCTTCCATTATACCAATAAGATTCTTACCCAATAATTACATTGGAAGGGGGCTCCTCTCCTTCAATACCCTCTTGTTCCACTCTTTCCGAATCAACCAAAAAAGCAAGAGGAAACAAAGAGATGTCAAAACCTTTATACTTTAGTATCTTATGCAATAAGCTCTCGTAATGAAGCTTGCAAAGCTCCATGTATTTTGCGGGGGCTTCAATAAACTAAGTCAAATGAACTTACCCTGCAAGATACCGATTATGTGAGTGAAATTGGAAAAGTTACACATCATCCATGGATGATAAGATGGCTTTTTACTCTACTCGAGTGGTTCTATTATGATCTATGCCAATTCAATTGGATCTTGGGCGTATCGGAGGGGTTAAATGAATTAGATGTCAACAAGACTTATGTTTGAACTTATTAGTTGATAAGGGTGGCAATAAACATGACCTGTTTATGAGTCAATTGTCATGAGGCACGGTTAAATGTGTAGAGAGAAAACACCAAAAATGTGACACGACATGATACATTTGACTCAAATACAAGGATGATAACATGTTTTTGTTGAATCAATAATCAATCATTTGACTTTCTAAATCAAAATTATGAGGTCGTCAATGTACACGAATTGACACGAATTACCTAAAATGAACTCTTTTTCTAAAGGAGTCAGAAGAAAGAAAGTCTTTTATCACTTCTTTCGCCTTTCTCACTTCTTTTAGCATACATATAGCAACTACATGATGATACAAATTTCTAAGTCTTTATGTAGCTTTTCAAATATCTCCATTGCCTGTGAATGCATTGCTTACTCTTGGTAATCTTGTTAGACCATTCAACATCAACTCATAAGGGGCAGCTCCTTTTTTTGCGGCCGGCTCGCTACACCTGACGCCAACCCTCCTCCTTTACCCTTGTTAGACCATTCATGAAAAAAAAAAAAAATCCAGCCTTCATATAGTGACGCCCGCTTGTTTATTTTGTTTAGCGAATTGAAAATAAAACTTTATGAATGTAATCATCATAAAGGCAAATGGAGTCCTTTTTATCTCTAATATACATTTTTTAGGGTTAGCCCTAGTGTAGAGGTAAAAGGTTGCTCCATTGTAGTTGAGGTTATGAGTCCAAGTCACGGAAACAACCTCTCGGGAAACTAGAGGTAGCTTGCGCATTTCAACTTCTCCTTAGATGCTCAGTACAAGGAGCCTTGTGCCCTGGAGCACTCTTTATGTTTCTAATATGCGTTTTGTTCATCTTCCACTTTGTCCTCAATTTAGCTTTCCTGTGGACTAAAGATTTTATATAACGAAAATGGTCATCATTCTCTTCTTAGGTCTAGCTTGAATTGATCGTTGCCGGACCTTTTATATCCTAAAGTAGTATTATTTGCAAGAAGGATGCATTGCGTATCTCCTTGGATACGCCTATGTAATTTAATGAAAGAATATGTTTGAAGTAATGCATTGTCATCAGAAAACACATAACTTAAAAAGTCAAAGTAATCCCTCAAGGTCGGCATGATTGGTTGGGTTGTCGGAGAATTTGCAGCTCAAGAGTTGGAGAGCACCCGTTCAAATTCTGCCAATTGCGTGCAACCTGCTGTAATTCAGGGCTGCTTGTACAAACCAAAGGCTTGGACTTAGTTGGTTCATGGGACTTGCAGGCCATTCCATGGGCTTCACGTAGCTAGGCTTTCTGCAACTGTGCCCTTAGTCATAAAATGAATAGTCAATGTACATGTGCCCCGATATTTGAAAAAGCAAAAAGTAAGAGCCACTCTGACTAAACTCTTATAAAACCAAGAAGTCAATTTATTTGCTTGGAAATTGTAACATAGGGGTATAATTTGTTCTTTGCCATTGTTAAACTATCTTGTCCTACATGAATATTGACGAAGACAAGAATTCTCTACTAGAGCATCAGACTGATATCGGAAGTGTCTTCTTGGACCTTAAATCACATATTTTTCATCGAAGTTGCTTGTAATAGCAATGCATCATCTAGGTCCAACTGAGGCCGGTATGGTTGATTTGGCTGTTTAATAAAAGCTGGAATGGTTACTGGATAATTATATAGAAAGTCCTGTTCTGAATTGATGCTGAATTTGTTGTTGCCCTCCATGCCTTTTTTAGAGAAGCTGTTATTCAATAAAATTCAGTAAAAAAGTAGTTACTGCGACTACTCATTTCTCATGCATTTCTCTAGAAGTTAAGAAGTTGGCTAGGAAAAAATGGATAGTTTTAGCATTTCAAAAGACAGTCTATGTCTGAACCGAAAAAAAAAAAGGACAGTCTATGGAGACGTATATGATTTTTGGCAATATGATGGGTTAATTGCACCATGTCAACTGCTCAACGAGTCAAGAAAATATTTTCTATTAGGTATAAGAGAGGAGCTTATTGATGAGACCAGGGCTTGAGTTAGCGCTAAATCAGAATTATGGAGAAACACGTTAGAGTGTAAAAGATTTACGTTAAGTCGGAGTAAGACGGAATACATGAAGTGTGAGTTCGCCACGACAAGAGGAGGAGATCAAGAATTCATGAAGATGCTTGGACAGAATGTACCTAAGAAAGATGCTTTTAGATATCTGGGATCAATTTTGTAAAAGAGGAGAGAGATTGATGAGGATGTCAGCCATAGAATCAGAGCAGGTTGGATGAAATGGCATAGTGCATCAGAGTTTTTGTGTGATCGCAAAATATATCTTAGGCTAAAAGGAAAATTTTATAGAGCAACAATAAGACCTGCAATGTTATATGGAGCTAAATGTTAGCTAGCAAAGAAGCAACATGAGCATAAAATGAGGGTAGCGGAAATGAGGATGTTGAGGTGGATGTGGTCATATAAGAATGGATAAGATAAAAATGAAGATATTCGACGAAAAGTTGGAATAATACCAGTAGTAGAGAAGATGAAAGAACATAGATTGTGATAGTCTGGACATATTTTCCGTAGATCCCTAGATGCCTCGGTAAGATCAGAAGTTTGTTACCGAGAGCATGACATGAAGAAAGGAAGAGGGCGGCCGAAACTTACTTGGAGGAAAGTAGTAAAACAAGATATAATTAAGTGGGAAGTAGATTGGCATACCGTTTGTCTTAGGACAGAGTGGAGGAAAGCTATTTGCATTGTGGAGGGACAGATTTTCTATGTTCTAGATTGTCCTTTTTAGTCCTTTTTCCCTATATGTATTTATATTTGTATTCTTATCTTTGCTTTTATTTTAGTATATTTTATGTATTTTTATTTGGGTTCATCAACCGCCAACCCCAACTGGTTTGGGATAAAGGTAATGTTGATGTTGATGTTGATGATGTTGATGTTGATAGGTATAAGAGAGGACTTCTGCTGGTGTACTTCTCCAAAAGTGGTCCATCAGTAATAGTACAATGTTTTTCCCATGTATTAATAAAGAGGGTGTGGTCTGGAAGTCATTAAAGAACCTGCGTCATTGACAATCGAGATGATAATAGGCTTATCTAGCTGCTATAGACTTCACTCCAGTTCAATTCATTGCTGTCTCTTGCTTTAGTTTGACGTTATTCCTTTGTTTAATGGAAGCTCTTTGAATTGGTCAAGACCTCTGTTTTTTTTATAAATATAATGCCGTTATTTTGACCATAGTATGATGATTTTCCTTTGTGCTTCAGTTTGTCTTTCACTGATTTTACTCTTGGTGATAATTTTACTGTCATACCGGTGACATTGTGTAATAGATAGTTGTTTTCTCAAGTCAAATCTTTTGGATTTGTGCAGCAGCCACCATCTGGAATTTACTGGAGCCTTGATCAGGGATGGTAAGGGCGCGCATGGTAACACTCCAAAAGTGATTTCTGGCAGAGAAATCAACTTATGGCAGGGAAATCCGTTTGGTAAAATCACTTCTGAAGTAGAAATCCGTTTGGTAAATTTTTTCACTTCTGGTAGACTTTTCTACTTCTGGTTGGATTTTCTACTTCTGGTTGGATTTTTTGGCCAACTTGAGAAGTAAAAAAAAATTACTTCTCAGCTTCAAAAATCACTTCTAGTCTTCGCAGCTGCCGCCGGTCGCCAGTCGCGGGCCGGCGCCGGCGCCGCCGGCAGCCGGTCGCTGGCGGCGGCGGCCGGTCGTTGGCAAAGAGAAGCGTTACCATGCGCGCTTCAAATGCATTTCTCTATCAGAAATCAACTTCTGATAGAGAAGTTGAAAAATCAACTTCTGCTTCTGGCAAGAAGTTGAAAAATCAACTTCTCTATTAGAAGTTAATTCTGGTAGAGAAGTGTTACCATGCGCGCCCTAAGTGTGCATTTTCCTTGAGCTTTCAGAATGTTACTTTTACCATGTTTGTAAGAAGTGTAAATGCTTGTTTTTACAATTAACTGTTACTGAAATTGGCAAAGAAGAGGGAGAAAACAGAAAGCTGTGTTTGAGAGGATGAGAAGAGAAAAACGCCGTATCCCTAGGTTAGGGATACATCTTGTATTAATAATAGATAATAGCTTCTTACATTAGATGGGCCAAGCCCAAAATACCAATAAACAACCATAAAGAAATAAATAAAATAAAAGAGAAAAAAGGGGGAAGCCCACGTTACTTAATACTCCCCCTCAAGCTGGAGCATAGATATTCATCATGCCCAGCTTGTTACAAATAAACTCTATTCTCTTTCCGGTAGTAGATTTTGTAAGGATGTCTGCAAGTTGATCACTAGTCCGAATATATCCAAACTCGATGACGTTCTTGAGCAAAGCATCTCTCACAAAGTGACAATCAACTTCGATGTGTTTAGTCCTCTCATGAAAAACTGGATTATCTCTAATATGCAGAGCTGATTGATTATCACACCATAGTTTAGAAGGACAATCAATGGAAAAACCTATCTCTGTCAAAAGCTGCTGCAACCACATAATCTCAGCCGTTGTACTTGCCATTGAGCGATACTCTGCTTCGCAACTAGACCGAGCAACCACATCTTGCTTCTTACTCTTCCACGAGACAAGATTACCACCCATAAATATAGTAAAACCAGATGTAGATCGCCTATCAGCAGGAGATCCTGCCCAATCCGCATCACAGAATGCTTCGATGCGAGAATGTCCAAA
>JAGVVM010001893.1:0-25168 GCA_019149425.1 Psidium friedrichsthalianum
CCAGCGACTCGGCGTGACCTGCACTAGTTCGTTCGCCGCAGTCCGCCGCTGCGTCTCCCACGGCGCACGGCCGAGGGCGAGTCCTCGGCAGTGAGCCGGCGGTCTCGCTCGAGCGTATCGCGCGTACTTCTCGCGCGCGTCCGTCGACGAAGCGTTGCCCGCGTTACCGTCGGTGTACGTACGCCTCGTCCAAACGTCCGCAGGATCGACGCCATGAGCGCGCGCCGTTTCTGGGCGGCGCAGAGAACGCCTCCCGTTAACAGTTGGCGTTTAGGTATTGCCGGTTTCGCGCGTGCCCCCGATCGCACCGATCCGCGTTACGAGGCGCGCGCGGCGTCATTGGTCTCCGGTGTCGCGTCCTCGTACATCGAAACCCGACCGCCGTCTGTCCGTACCCTTGTGACGATCGGACGCGGCAACCGAGCGTCCCGTTCCCAAATCCCGGGCGGGACTCGACGATCCCCCACCGATCGCCTCGCGACGCACTGAGCACGCCGCCACTCCGTCGTTGCTGTCCGCACCGTCACACCGTCAGTCCCGGCCCGCGCGCACGTGCCCCCTTACCCCTTCGGCGTCCGTTTGACCCTTCGCGAAGCGCGCGCCTCGCTTACGCTCGGCGCGTGCGCCGCCGCGCGTCCCGCACCCCGGCGCCCTCCGCGACCAGTTTGTAGGTGGGAACGACGTGTCCACCGCGCCGGGCGTCCGTCGCACGCCGTTTCCGCCCTTGGCCGTCGCCCGTCCCTCTTTACGCGCCGCGTCGCGCACTCCGAGCCGTACATCGACGCAAGATATCGCGCTCCTCGCCCCTGACACGATCGTCGCTGTCGGCGTGCGCGCGCGGCGATGCCCACGGCGTTAGCCGGCCGTTGGCCGCGTTTCACCGCTCGCGCGCCGCCCGTACGACGCATGCCCGTTCTACTGCGTTGTTTTTTTTGATTATGCGCCGTCTAAACCGCCACGCCGAACGCTCGTCCCGCCAGACGTCCGCCAGCGTTCGCGTTCGACCCGCTTCGGCGTCCGCGTATCCGTCCGTCCCCTGACGTCGCTCGAGCCCCTGTCTGAACCCGGTGTGTTGGGGTGATCGAGTACGCCCCGTCAATGTTTTCCCTCGTTTCCACGTCAGCGCCCCATACCGTGGTACCTTGTCCGCCGCCCCCATCTTCACCGCGCGCCGTCGCGTCGCCCGCTCGTCAGCGTCGCTAGCGCAAGCCTCGCGGCGAGGACCCCCGCGTCGGCCGCTCGCCGTCTTGGTTTGAGACGCGATCGTCGCGCGCGTCCGCGTTCGTCCCGCGTTCTCTTTCCCGCAGTAAGCGCTGCCGCTCCGCGTCGCACGTACGCGCCCGTCGTTACTTCGCGTCCGCAGTATCTCGCCTCGTGTATCGAACACGTCGCTGTACGCCGAGCGCGGTCTGCAGTCCCCGCGCCGCATCGCGTCCCGAGCACCCGTTCCTCGCCGCGTCTCGTCCGCGCGCGCGCCGTTAGGCCCCCCCTACTGACGCGCTCTCGTCTTTGTGGGATCCGACGCGCTCCTCGTTCTAAACGCCGACAGGCACGTCCAGTCGCCGCAAAGTGCTCACAACCCACACAGGCGCTTACTATGGAAGCGGGTCGCGGTCCCTCGTTTACGCCCGTCCGAGCCTGTTCGTTCGCGACGCGCGTTTAAGACGCTGATCGTCAGGCATTCCAAGCGTAACCCGACCCGTCGTCCACGATAATCGTCGGTCCGGCGTCCGCCTCACACCCCGCGTTCCGGCACGTCGAACGCCCCAGGGCGTCTACCTGGCGCCGTCGCGCGCGTTCGTGCGCCGTCGCTCGACGAGGCCGCTACGCGTCAGGTCTGAATGTCGCGCCGCGCTCTCGCGGTCCGCCGCGACGATCGTCGTCCTCCCCCCGCTCCCCCCGCACGCGTCAGCTCGCGTCAGCGTTCCGCGTTCGCTTCCGCGCGCGTCGCGCGCCGCACCGTATTTAGGTCGCGCGGTCCGACCGATACGTTTGTGGTTTACTCGCGCCCTCGCCCATCTCTGCCCGTATGGGACCGCAGCTTCCGCGCGTTCGCCGCTCCCCTCGACGCGCGGCGCTTTGTTCGTCGCCCGCCCTTGCTACCGCCCCCGTCCGACGTTCGTCGGAGTCGTCTCGCTCTGTTTCGTCCTCCGTCCCTCTCGCTCGCTATCTGCCGAACGCGCCCTCTCGTCTTCTCCGGCACCCCGTCGCAAGTTCAACCTACAGCGCCGTAACCCGGTCGTACGTCCGCGCGCTGCGTTGCTCGCGCGTCACCGCTTTCTAGCCGCCCCCCTGCGTTGAGTCCGCTGGAGCGCCTCTCTCGCGCCGCGCCACGCCGCCGCGCGATGCGTCTTCGTCGCGCCGCCGTCGGCGTCCGGCCCCGTCGCGCGACTTCGCCTGTCCCGCCAGCGTAGTTCGGCGCACCCCCTCCTTCTTCGGGCTTTCTCTCATAGTCTCTCCCCCGCGCGCTTCCCGTTCGTTCTGCTTATCCCGTCGCCCGCGTTCGGCCCGTGGGTCGCGTCGCCCTGCGCCCGACCGCGTCGTCCGCCCGATTGTACGTCTTCGGCGCCCGAAAGACCCGCGTTCCGCTCGTCGCTTCCGCGTAGTCTCCCCCCTGCGTTTCCGCGCGTTCCTTTCGTTCTGCCCCCGTTCGTCCAGTGCCGCGAACCGCCGCTATAAGCGTTAACGGCACCATTGAAAGACGCGTCCTCGCCGGTTCACGCCCCGACGTGTGCGTTCCGCCTCGTAGCCAGACCGTTCTTCGTCGGCGCGCGCAGTCTGCAGCGCCTGAGGTTTTGCCATGCGCCGGCGGCCCGTCGCCTCACGCTCTTCCGCGTTCGTCGTTGCAGCACCAAACGGCCCGCCCGTTGCGTTGCGTGCGGACCTGTGGCTCCCCGTCGCGTCGCCCCGCCCGTCCCGCCTCTCGCCGCCGCCGATTCTTGCGCGTTCGTTTCGCGTCGGTTCCCACGTCGTCTCCTTCCCCGCAGCGTCCCGCGTTGCCGACCTGTGCCGACGCGCCCGTCTGTCGCGCGTTTCCCCGTGCAACGGACCCCTCCCGCGCCCTATTCCTTGCGGCTCGTCAGCGGCACGCGCGCGGCCGCGCGCGTCCCGTGCACTACGCACCTCGCGTCGTCCTCTCCGCGTTCCCGCGCGTCCAAAAAGCCGGCCGTGCAGCGCCGCGGCCCGCTCTCGCCCGCATCGCCGCGTTCGCTTCTCAGCGCGACCTCGCTCGTTTCGCTCGTTAACGCGAGCTTCGCCGCGATTTTCACATAACCTCGCCCTCGCGTCGTTCGTCGCACGCGCGCGCCTGCGCCGTCCCGCCAACCCCGGTGCCTCGTCTTCACGTGCACTGTCCGGCTTCGCGTCTCCCGTCTGTTTGCCGTCGCGGCGCACGCGCCCGGCGATCCGCCCGCTCTGTCTGCGTCGCGCCCCGTTCTCGCGTTCGCGTTCGCTTCGATGCTCCGTTCGCGATCGCGCCCTTCCGTTCGCGCGTTAACGCGTAATCTATTCGACTCGTCGCGCGCCGCGTATCTCGTCGCCGTCGCTCAGCTGCGCGCCTCTTCGTGCCTTTCCGATTCGCAGCCGCCCCCGCCGGCCCCGCGCCGTCCGCCGTACGCGCCTTTTGACCGCGCCGGCCCGTCGAACTCCGCGCGCGTCTGGCTTTCGTCCTCTGCGGGCGTCGTCGTCCGAGGCGGGCGCCGACGCCGCGCGTTCGTTCGGCGGCCGCCTCCCGCTTTTCTACGCGTCCCCCCCGCGGCTTCGCGCCGTCCGAAGTCGTCTCCCAGTTCGCGCGTCTCCGCCGTATCGTCCGTTTCCCGCGTCGCCTCGCGTTCGCCCCTTTCGTCCGCTGCTCCCCGCGCTTGCTGTCTCCGTCACTGTCTCTTCTCTATTCCCCGCTCCGCCTTCCTCTCTTCCGTCCCCCTCTCGTCCTCGTTTTCTTCGCGTTCCGCGTCTCCTTCCTTTCACGCTCCTATCGTTTCATCGCGTCTCCTCCTGACCCCTTCCGCCTGTCCCTTCCCGTTAGGGCCCTCTCTCTCTCTTCCCTCCTCCTCCCATCCCTTTTCTTTATCCCCCTTTTTTTTTTTTCTTTTTTTTTTTTTTGTCCTGTCCTTTTTTCCCCCCCCCCCCCCTTACTCTTTTCTCTCCCTCCTCTTCTCTCTCTTTTCTTTTTTTTTTTTTTTTTTTTTCCCCCCCTCCCCCCCCCTCCCCCACATCCCTCCCCCTCGACCTTTTTTTTTTTTTCTCCATCCCTCACTTCCATTTGCCTTCCCTCCCTCCTCCCTTTTCTTCACTTTTTTTTTTTTTTTTTTTTCCCCTTTTTTTTCCTTTCTCTTCTTTTTTTTTCCCCCCCCTTTTTTTTTCTTTTTTTTTTTTTCTTCCCTCCTTTCCCCCGCCCTCCTTTTTCTCCCTTTCGCTCATTTTCCCTTTTCTTCGTCCCCTCCCCTCCTCACTTGTTTGGTTGTTTGAGAGACGGTATCTGAAGACCCTGCTGTGTGACTGGGTTGGTCTGGAGGCTTGTACGAGACAATGTTATATATGTGCAAACATTGGCACCCATATGGCACGAATAGTATTTCGTTATATATATTAAATTTCTGATAGAATATGCGGCGGTTCTTAACTGTTGATGTACTTTGAAGGATTCATTGCGTACTGATTGCCCGTTCATTTATTAGATGATTTAGTCGGTGAATTAGAGATCGACGTGCTGCAGATTTTTAATCTTATTCTTTGTTGTTAAAATTTTTTTAGGTAAGTAACCACGGGAGAGTAGCATCCATTTTCATGGGAGTCTTTTGGTTGAGACTGCAGTCGTGATTTTTGTTATAGTGGATAGGGCCTTGGTGATGAAATTTTTGATACCACTCCGCATGGATTTCCCAGATATATGTAAAATGAACCGAGTTTATCGATCATAGATAAAATGAAGTGCCGTGCTTTTATTTTCTATTTGTATCTCTTTTAAATTTTTAAAACGTCATATAGCCAATAGTATATGTGGCGAACCTGGGACGCCACAAGCCCTAACGCGGGATTGGCGGCCCGCGGCTGCGACATAAGTTATGGTCATCGGAAAATGATGAATGAGTAGTACCAATTTCCTGGTTATTAAGGATGGTAAGCCGGTAATACTCGTCAAAAATAGGTCAAAATCCATTTAAATGGGTCGTACTAAAGTTAATTTAAATGCCGTGCTTTCTCACACAACCTCACTCTCTAAGGCTCCACGATGACGAGCTAGACGGTGTATTGCTCTCCCATTTCGGCTCTCGATATAACGGGAATCGCTTTTGCTTTCCTTTTCCTTTGGCTATAAGATGCTTTAGTTTTGAATGGATTGTCTCTTGTTGCCCATGTAATTCAGCGTAGTTCGGAAAGGTTGGTCTATTTGGAATCTGGATCTTGGATTATTTAACTCTCCAAAGCATTTCGTGGCTTCTTCGATTCTTCATCTTACTAACATTGCGCAAAAAGGAGGGGACTGCGCTCTCTTTGCGCACACTCTCTCTCGCCCTCACTCATCTAGCCAAAGGCACTCTCCTCAGTCATTGTCTTCCTACCCTCTCTATCTCTGCGCCTCTAACCGAACCAGTCCAGCCAAGCTGAACTCCTCGAACGCAACAATTTCAATCTCTTCTCTCTATGTGCGTCCAAGCGATTAGAGAAGTTGGGTCCGGTCGACAGTGCGTTCTATTTAGGCGGACCCACCCCCCGGCAATGATATGGCGGGGGACAAGAATGTGCTGCGGCGGAGTAAGACTTCACAACATACGCCTATACTTCCCAGCCAGCCACAATGCACTCGTATACTATGCCGATGCCATCGCTCTCTGTTGGATTCTCACCAAAGCTACAGGTGCTCTCCCTCTACTCTCACAGATGTGCTCCGCCAGTCAGGAAGGGCAAGGGTCACTTGCGATGTTCTAGATCGGTGTTCTCTGGAATTTGCTGTTATACTGGATCTTTCAAGAACTTGCCAGCATCTGTATCTTTTAGCCTCACTTGCCTATTTGCAATCCACAGATGTGCTGTAGTTATGGTTATATGAGCATTTTGCGGAGGATTTATGTCGTTGACGTGGGTGCATTAATTTCACTGGGATTATCTTTTCGAAAAAATATCAACTCTAGTGCATGTTAGTTTTTATCTGCAGCAACTGTAGTTGCAGTTGAGCTTGTGTTCTGTGCACATCTCAGCAGGGGCATCAGCTGCTATTGGCACAATGTAGGCCTGATATGGCTGGGGAAACCAATCTGATCTTTAGAGTCGACCTTCTAGTGGTGAGAAGAAAATGAATTGAGGCTTAAGATGGGCTTTCAGGCGAGCCCAATACGTTAGATCCATCCCCACACTAAGGTCTGAACCCGTGTTTCATGACTTTTACAATGCTCGGGCTGGACTTAGTCCTAACTCACTAATGTTCACAGGGCCTCGTCCACAATCAAGACTCCCTGGGCTTCTTACTATTACTGGATGAAGTCCAGAATCCATTGAGCAGTCTATGACTAAACCCAACAGTATTTCGGATGAGCGTAAATCCATTGAGCAGTCTATGCACAAAACCCAATTAGTATACTATGATAAAATTATCAAAATTAATTTTGTTCTTGATCACAAAATATTTCAAACTAGCTCACTTATAATAAATTCTTATACCAAACTAATATATTTGAATAAATTTATCCTTTGTAGTTTTCGTTAAATTAACGTCACAATTACTGGATGTGGATGAACATCTTGTTGAAAGTTCATAGGCTGTATCGAATTTGGGTTTTACTCTCTTAATTTGTCACAAAATTGAATCACTTTGTGATTTTTCGTCTGTCTAAACCCCAACTTTTAAGAAGGGTAAATTTGGTCACAAGCATAAAAGTTTGTGCGTTTCTCATGACGTAAAAAAAATTAGTTTAGGGTAAATTTATTCCACAGTGTATCCAGTTTGGGATTGCTTGGTGGTCAAAAAATAATTGGGTAAATGTGTCACAAGTGTATTAGTTTATAGTTCTTTTGTGCACGTCAAAAAACAAATTAATTTAGGTTAAATTATGTGTGATCAATTTGAGGCGTTTTGTAATATTAACCCAAATTTTTTTAGTCAAAAGCCGTCTATGCTTCAAAACACTAATTTAAGGAGAAGAATTTCTTATGATGAATTATGAGCGGATCGAATTGAATTGGCTAAATTTGAATTGCATATAAATAAATCATTGGATTTGATCACTTATTATCCAATCCAAACCCGATTCATCCATTTGATAAACGGTTCTCTTTCTTTTATCCATGCTTTAAACGTATTATCATGGCTGAAGAATGTTAAAATGTTCTTTAGTAGAATTCCCACGTGGAAACCCTAACCTTCTCTCTCGTTAGACCTCTCTGGAATCTCTGACCTGCCGGCACCTCCCGTACGACTCCCTCACCGTCTCACCGAGCGCCTTCCGGCGAGCAACCTCTCTCCGACGACCGGCGACCAGCAGCGACCTTTCTCCGAGTCGTCGGTCTCCATCGCAGCCAGTACATGTCCATCTCTCTCTCTCTCTCTCTCTCTCTCTGTCGTCACAGATTCCTTTTCCTTATTTCTGTTCTATGTTGATGAACAGTGTTCTCTAGGTTAATGATGCATCATGGGTAGGTTCGGTTTTGACATTAAAATTACTGGAGGTTATCTGTAATAAGATGGGTGTTATGCTGTATCGAGCAGAGTGTTGGGTCATGCCTTGGAAGCTCAAAGGAGGAACTTAGCTGCTTTTTTTTTTTTTTTTTCTAATTATGCTGTTACTCTAGCGATATATCACAAGTTCATTCGATGTTGTGGTTGAAGCTTTGGTATCGGATATGTTAATATTGGAAAGCTTCATGCTTTGTGTTAGTTTTTGCTCACACACTGGATTATATATACGGTGTTTTTGCAGCTTTGTACATCAACTCCACTGGGGTGTGCGTAGAGGGGCTTTGATCACTTGATTCCTACTCTGCTGGCCATCTTCTCAGGAACAAGGCTACTCCCACTTAGATGTCTTCTCTGGGCATTGTAATGGACCAAGACTCCAGGTGGATGAGGACTTCCCCCTCTTCCGCAAAGGCTCCAACACCATAAAGCACTGCCGTCATTATCAATAGCTACTTCCTCCCCCTCCAGTCTCCCAGCCGAGACGTCGATAGAGCAAGTGGAGAAAGTGACGGAGATACTAGCCTTACTAGCACCAGACCAAAGGATTTCACAACGTTCGGAGATTTAGGGTTGGCTGAGTGGTCAGTGCAGACATGCAAGGAGCTGGGGATGCGCCAAGCAACTCCTGTCCAGGCTCACTGCATTCCACAAATCCTGGCCCGGTCGAGATGTTCTAGGCTTGGCCCAGACCGGCTCGGGAAAGACTGCTGCCTTCGCACTGCCCATTCTCCACCTCCTCTCCCTCGACCCCTATGGCATATTTGCGCTTGTTATCACTCCCACCAGGTTTGCTTGTCTTCTTGTTCATAATTTTGGTTGCACCTGTAAAGTTTTGTGTATATGTTTTTTAAAGCTCTGAGTGTTAGGGAATTGGCTTATCAGCTGGCAGAGCAGTTCAGGGCATTGGGGTCGTGCCTGCACCTGAGGTGTACTGTGATAGTGGGAGGGATGGACATGTTGAGCCAGGCCCAGAATCTGATGAAAGGCCTCATGTCGTCATCTCCACCCCAGGCAGGATCAAGGTCTTGCTTGATGAGAATCCTGACATCCCTCCTCTTTTCTCCACACCAAGGTATATCTCCTGTTTATATATTGGTTAGAAATACATGATCAGTATGTTGATAAGATAATGTTTACAGCCTAGTTGTTTGATTGGAATATCTCAATGTGAAAGTTTTTTCTTTCTTCATGACCGTAAACTCCTGTGGAAAGACTAGTTAGATAGTTGCTTCTATATCAAATGTTCTTGTGAAGCTATTTTTGGATTAAGCGGTCAAAGAGTTTTAAATTCAAATGCATATTTGATTAGCATGGAAATCCCTCCCCCGAAAACTACCTATGATGCCGGAGAAGTGGTAGTTAACTAGTCATTCTTATTTTGTTCTTGCATACTACTGCAATGTGGATCTTGGAACTTACTATCTAGGCTATTAGTGTTTTCAGCCATTGGTTTTTCTTTCAATCCAAATAACCACTCAAATACTGCTTTGTGCTGTTTAAGGTCTGGGATTTCTCTCTTTTCCTCCTTAATATGAATCCAACTTCATTTTAGAAGTTCACATCTCATAGCTCTCTGTTGGGGACATAGTAAGATCTATGAAACCAGGTCATGCATTGTATCGTGGCACCGAGAAGAAACTTCTCCCTGGATGGGAAGAAATCGCCTTGATATATTCCTATTTGTTTGCTTCAGTTCCTAGTTTTGGATGAAGCAGATAGAGTGTTGGATGTTGGCTTTGAAGAGGAGCTTAGAGTAATCTTTCAATGTTTGCCAAAGAGACGGCAGACCCTGTTATTTTCTGCTACAATTACCAGTGATCTCCAGACGTTGCTCAAGCTTTCTTCAAATAAGGCTTTCTTTTATGAGGCATATGAAGGTTTCAAGACTGTTGACACTCTCAAGCAGCAGTACGTATTCATCCCAAAAAATGTCAAGGATGTCTATTTATTTCATGTTTTGTCCAAACTGGAAGACATGGGTATCCGCTCGGTGATGATATTTGTTTCCACCTGCAGGTATTTATAGACTTTCTCAACCTTCACTGTGTGTGATCTTAGCATGCATTTATCATCCTTACTTGCCATCGATAACTTTTTGAATCTTTTTTTATTCTTGCCCGTCTGATTTTCTGAACACTTGGGTTATCTTTTTCTACTTCTCTACATTTGTAGGAAATATAAAAATGTGTGGTAAGTGTAAGCTCATTTTGATATAGTTATTTAACTGTAATGTCTGATGATTTCTGAGATTGACTTATCCAAATAATCCTTATTGAGTTTTGGTAGATGAACTACACTAGTCCCCTCACTCCTTTTACCTTTGATAGCTTAAATTACCTCACTGATATAGTTGTATTGGCACAATTTCTTTTAGCATGTGAATTGAATTTAGGTGTATTTCTGCAGTTTACACTTGCAATCATTTTAGAACAGAGTTTTTTTTTTTTTTTAAATTGTCTTTAGTATTTTGATGAAAGTTAAAGTCCACCCATCTGGTCCATAGACTGTCTAAATTGTAATAATATTTTTCTGTTTGTTAATTAGTTACTCTAAATTGGTGAATGCCAATGTCGTTAAACTGCCCTAGTGTAATAACGTGTGAGGCTGGCAGTTAATTTACAAACTTCGCTGATTTAGTTGGTCATATTAAGGATAAAATGTGCAATATATATACATATCTGTAGAATTGTTCTAACCATAAATGCAAATTCCTGCTCAACCAAGATGTTAAGAAGGTGTGGTAATTCTTTACATGACATGTATAAGTTAGTGAGTTTGGATTTATATTAATAAAGTTCCTGTCATAATTGTTTTGACCTGCTTGACACGATTGATGGACAGGTCATGTTCAAGTTGAACCTGAACTTTCTTAATTAAAAGGTTCGCGTCGACCTGATTATTATCGACCTATGTTGACCTATCTAATTCAAATTAGTTACGCTTGTCTAAATACTTTCTGTATAAGTGAACATTGACACTGATCATTGTTATTCTTTTGTAAGGTAGCAAGGTATTAGGTTTGTGAAGTTTGTCCAAATTATATAAGTTGAATTTAAGTTAGAAAAATAATAAGAATGCAATTGATAATTATAATGATTTTTCTAAGATTACTTGATTGTGTTTGACATCAATTGCACGAGTAAAGCGTAAAAAAAATAAAATTTTACTTTGGAGTGGCTGAGTCAGGTTCTTAATGGATCGAATTAATTAAGTGAGTTGCATGCATTGAGCTCTCCCCCTTCATCTGAAGGCGTCTTGCAGCGCCTCTTCCTCTAGAGGCCTGAGCTCCGTGGCAAAGGTTGCTTCGAGCCTCTTGACCTAGATTTTTTATGCCTCCTCCATGGCGTCAGAGCTCGAAGGCACCTTTGAGAGTTGTGATCGCCATGGAGGAGCAGTGAGCTTGGTGGTGGCGTAGTTGCAAATAGCAGGAGAAGAAATATACAGAAGGGAGAGAGATGGAAGCAGGGGGCTCGGGATCGACACCGGCGAATCTGAGCGGCAACAAACAGCGGCTGGGTTGGTGGCAGTGGACTGTGGAGGCTTCAGCTTGGAATGGCTAGGGTTTTGTAATTGTTAGCTTTTGTTTTTAAGAGTGCGAAGTTTTGAGCTGTGGCTAGGGCAACTCGGGGAAAAGTGGCAATTCAGTAACTAATTAAAGGATGCCAACTGATGTTAGATGCAATTTGGTATGAAAGGTGAAAACTCTGGATGCAAATTGGATTTTTTTAAATAGAGACAAGGAGGGTGGTCAGGGAGAAAAAAAGTGAGGATGGTATTTTGTATTTTCACTTTAACAATGTACTCTTAAATTGGCACCATGGAATGTTATCTTGGACATGAACAGCCACCCTTAAATTGGTATGTAGGTGCTAGAAAATACTTCAGGTCGTTAGTTTGAATCTTCATCACAATTTAATACTACATGTGTAAAGCTATGAGTAATTTGCAGTACAAATAACTTTTTTGCTAGCATTAGTCGAAAGAGCTGCCTTACTCCACGGGTGGAGCATTGGGCGATCACTTGGCGGGGCAAGGTCCAAGACCCTTTTCCACCACATGACCTTTGGTTTTTTGAAGTGCCTCTGTCTGGTCGAACTGTTTTGTGCCTTTGAACTGCGTCGACTCTGTTTTTAACATATAACAGAACCTCACCTGACTGGGTTCTTGTATTGGGTATCAGTAACTAGTCGTGACGGATAATTTGAGGAGTATTTGTGGATGCTTGTCATTGGTATTGCGTGATTAGGCACTAGAAAGAATGATATAATGACTTTCTTTTTGAGGATAATATGGTTTGCTTTGTTATTGATGAATATTTTGTGCTTATACTTCTATGAGATTTGCATTTGGACTCTAATTAAGCATCTTTATTGGCAATGTTGAGCAGAAGTTGTCACCTTCTAAGTTTATTGCTGGAAGAACTTGATCAAGAAGCTGCAGCATTGCATTCTTTAAAATCCCAGAATTTACGGCTTGCTGCTCTACACCGTTTCAAATCAGGCCAAGTTCCTATACTACTTGCGACTGATGTTGCAAGTCGTGGTCTGGATATACCTACTGTTGATCTTGTTATCAACTATGACATACCCCAGTACGTTATTTTCCAGTATTCTTTTTCATTATAAGCTTTTCTGCTAGATATTTCTGCAGTAACGAAGTCATCATGCTGGTAGGTTTCCTCGAGATTATGTCCATCGTGTTGGCCGTACTGCAAGAGCAGGCAGAGGAGGCTTAGCTATTAGTTTTGTTACCCAGGTATATAGCATATAAGGCATGACGCTTTTGACATCTCTCTCTCTCTCTCTCACACACACGCACGCACACACGCGCACACACCTGCGTGCACATACATGTAGGCATATACAGACAGGTATGGTACAATTGTAACCCAACACAGGCTCTACGTAGAGCATACCATATATCTCCAATTATGTGTTTTGTGCTTCTGTTTGAGCAGATAGGCATATGGAGTGCCTTCAGCATTCCAGATAATCAAACTTTCCGTACCACGACATTTATAATATAATATGCCTGACCTGTTCACCCTGGAACACTGGTTCTGTAGGATGACATTACATTGATTCAAGAGATTGAGGCAGATCTTGGCAGACAACTTGAGAAGTTTGACTGTAAAGAGAACGAGGTGCTTTCGGACATTACAAAGGTATGTTGCTTTGTACCATTTGGTGTTGACGACAACCTAAATGGTGCTAAAATAGATTGCCAGATGATTCAGACATTTCAATTCCTTAGGGATTTTGGATTGCTTGTCCACATATCCATAGTTTTGTAAACCTTGCAGTCATTACTGCTGGTTTCCTAGGCATAATTGTAAAGGAATGACGAGCCATTTCTTGAATTGTGTTAGCCAAATGTTGTAGCATGCTCTATTTTTTTTTCCCATTTCTCCATTTGTTTTAATGCTGATAATCTAGTGCTTTAGTGTACTTCTTATATTATTAAAGTGGATCATCAAGAGTGAATTTGGTTATTGCGAGATATTGCTGAGATAATCTTTGCAAAGAAAAGGCTTCAACAGAAGTCTCCTGTAGAAATATTTTTCGCTGGGCTGTGCATTTTGTAATTTGTTAAAGAATTAGGCCTCTTCGACCGAAAAAAAAGAAGTATTAGGGCTTGATATGTTTTTAGTGGTTGTTGTATTAGGGGTCAATATGTCCTTTGATTCATGCTTTTTCTTAAATTTACTTGAGGTGCATTTTGAAAGATATGGTATTCCCTAACTATTGTTCCTTTGTTGCCTTTAACCAATAGTGGAATAGCTTACTTACACCAAGATATAATCTCTTTCAGTGGCAAATAGTGAACTTTTACTTGTGCGACCGAATGTGGTTTTTCTTCATTTATCTCCTTAAGAATTCTTTGATACTAGGTTTACAAGGCCAGACGAGTGGCGACCATGAAAATGACAGATGATGGCTTTGAGGAAAAGGTGAAAGAGCGTAAAAAACAGAAACGCAAGACAATGGTTCAGAAGGGGTTATTGAATAAGAGGAGTAACAAGAGAAAGCGAAGGTCAAACACCTCGTGATATTTTGACTTCCAATAGTTCTCTTCATCACCAAAAGCGAAGGCACATGTACTTGGACAACCCAATCATGCGTTGGAGCTGCATTTTTTTGGAACAGTTTTGATGAGTTTATCTGGTAAGAGCCTGTTTGTAAACTATACACGAAAGTACTAAAGTTAGTGCTGAAAGACACAGACTCTTTTGTACATGTTCTCGGTTTTTTAATGTTAAGAGGGGAAGGGGAATGCAGCGAATTTTTGAAGGGAAAACTTCCGCAGAAAATCGAGTTTTTGAGTAATCAAGTGACTGGGTATGTTCGATTTGCCAAGTCGCATTTGAGGTAACTGTAAATTCTATAGAAGTATATGGTGCAATTTTAAATGGATGATGCTAGATGTATCCTGAGTAGTTTGTAGCTAAAGCCTCGGATTTTTGTTGGTTTTCAAGCTATGTTTCACTTGTCCGAACGACATTTATAGTTTGTAACATCTCTTTT
This sequence comes from Psidium friedrichsthalianum, assembly GCA_019149425.1. Taxonomy (NCBI): domain Eukaryota; kingdom Viridiplantae; phylum Streptophyta; class Magnoliopsida; order Myrtales; family Myrtaceae; genus Psidium; species Psidium friedrichsthalianum. The sequence goes on from JAGVVM010001893.1 coordinate 14,197, forward strand.
ACTAACGGTGACATCCCACTGAAGAGAAGCACGTATGTAGTCTATGTGGAACCGGTCTTTCAAAATTTGAAGCCCGCCTTTTCTGGAACATCTTATGTTTATGGTGAATCAACATCGTATCCAGCTTTCGGGTCAGTGATCCAATGGCTGACGTTTTTCAATTTTTATTGCTCTCTCCCAAACACCTATGTAGGCAGTCATCAACTTCTTGCTAAAATCTTCAAGTGTGGTTACAATTTTCGTCGAGTGTTAATCATTTTAATATGTTCGGATGTGGAGTAGTAAATTCTAAAAACATATGACGACACTAATCTGCTTTTACTAATCTGAAAGAACCATGCAACTAAGTTTCGGAACCGGAAGAAGTCCCGCGTTACATGTTACTTTCAAAGTTGAGCATTCTATTTTGGAACTGGTTTTTTCTGGGATCTGGATCTCTCTATTTCACAGGTATATGAGTTACGTTAATCGATTCTCTAGATTTCATGTCTAGTCAATTAAAAAGGGTATTCGGAATTATGCGCATTTTTATGTACACAATGAGGAAAATTTTCCAAGTAACGAAATTGCGAATCACTTGATTTAGTAGAATGGATTTGTGCAATTTGTATCTACGTATGTCTTGTAAATTAGATTTGCCTTTACGTTTCGTGACAATTGATAAATGAGGTCGTTTCTTCCTAGAAGAATGGAAGGAACTCATCGGAGGCCGCGCCTCGCTTTGGTCTTTGCAGAGAGAAGGCATCCCTAAGTCTTAATACATGGGACAAAACCCTCACTAGAAACAAGAAAAATAGACAAATGTATTGTCTACATCTGGATCGAGAAGGAGCTTAAGACAGTTCAATTGAGCGAGAAATAATCTGCGATCCTGACATGTACTAAAGTTTTGAAGGAATGGTCGGCAACTATGTTAAATGGAACGTATTTCATGGTTTTCATCGCTGGCAAACCTTATATATAGTGAACGAATAGACTCCGGAGATCGCACAGCAAGAGCTGATAACATCGTCCTTTGCAAAAATGAGGCTTACCCAGCTCGTTTTCTTCGTCATCCTCTTCGCGATTGCTCTGAAATTAACACAAGCAATCCGACCAGTTGAATGTGAGGTCTTTGACAACACCACTGGGACTCCAGACTCCCGGTTCAGGAGAGAGGTCGGGACGGCGTACGGTGCGGATGCTTTGATAACTGCCATCGAATTCGTCCTCAAGACATTCGGTCAAAGCGATACCGGGGGAAGAGGCTATGATTCCGTTCTGCTGGTGGTCGAGAGCTTCTACGCAAATGACAGACCCTACGCCATCGCAACCACCAATGGAAGTCGGATCCTCATGAATGCGGACTATCTCCAGACATTCCCCGGCAACATGAAGGAAGAGTTCACGGGGATCGTATACTTCACGAGCGGCCTAGTCTGGCAATGGACGGGGAATGGCGGCACCCCAGTGGGCCTCTTAACTGGGATCGCGGACTACATTAGGCTAACTGCCGGATGGGGATACCAGGGTTGGCCTCCGAGAGGGTCGGGGTTGAGATGGGACGAGGGGTATGCGATCACGGCGAACTTCTTAGAGTATTGTGAAGGGCTCCGACCAGGGTTCGTGTCGGACCTCAATGCCATGATGATCGACTCCTACAGCGATGCGTACTTCGTGGGGCTACTTGGCAAGCCTGTGAATATACTGTGGGAGTACTATAAGTTTGAATATGCAACCCCTGGACCAGCACCAGCACTTGAATATGGAAGCCCTGAACCAGCACCAGCACAAACTTTCGGGTACTAAATCATGTTAATACATAAGAAGACCATACTTGAGGTTGGTTTCTTATGTACCGATAAATTGATTGTGGTGACGATATCAGCGCTTCAGTTGCATCTGCGAACAACAAATAATAAAAAAGGACTCCTGTTCTCCTTGTCTGCAAGCCAATTAGCAGGCCCATTGCCCTTCTTGGACACAAACCTAAGGTCGGACCTGAGGTGTAAGTCTGTATTTACAGACAAAACTTAGGTTTAGTCTACGGGCTTAGGCTTTTCTAATTAACGGGCTGAATTTGATTAAATTGAAGCTCGATTTGGTCCCCCTCCCTAAGTAAATTTCGGCTGGCCCCTTTGCTAACAGGCTTTAGTAACCTGAGACATTTCCCTATTTAAAGTTTAATTGGGCTGAATTAAATCCGAATTAGGCCAATTACGACCCTATTAATCCAAACTTTTCGCCATCAGTCCTCATTAGGGCTGACCGGGTTTTTCATGCGGCGCGGGTCTGGGCCGCGAGGTCGATTCCGATCCGTTCGCCGCCGGTTTAATGCAAACTAATGAAGGTTCCTAAAACTATGTGGATGTTCCTAAAACTAAAATCAGACTGATTTATATTTTTTTGTTTCTTCAAGGACTAAGATTAGGCCGTAATTTTTTATGCAAATGCTGACTAAATGATGTCGTCAAAAAAGTTTAATACTTCACGATGGATTTCCTTCTTTGCAAGCCGAAGACCCTTGACTTGAACACAGCTACGGTTTCTCCAGCCACCGTCGATTCTGCACAAATGGACTTCGCCAAAATCGTGAATTAGCACTCCCCGGTGGTCGCGAACTACGGTGCTACACTATATAATTTCTTTTTTTGGGTCCTCTTAAGACATTGATTTTCAACATCACTATTGAAAGATACTTGCTCATTGCCAGTAATTAGCAACGCAAGAGAAAAATGGCCATTACAAAGGCATTAATTACTCAACAGAACCTGTTAGGCCCCATAAGAAAAGTCATAAACCTATTGCAATTGTGCCAATTCATTCTTGAACTTTTCAGTTTGAAAAATTTAGTTCTAAATCTTTTGACAATCTAGTCAATCTGGTCAATTTTGGTAAAAAATTGCTAATGTAGCGTCACAGATGCTGACGTGAATGATTTATATATATATATATATATATATCTTAAATTTTATGATTATTTCCATTTTTTATTTTATTAACCTTTTTTCCATTTTATTTTCTATTTTTCATTGTGGCTGGCGAGGTCGACCTCATGAGGGTTGGGTTGGCGAGGCTCGACTTCACTAGGAGCTAGGTTGGCAAGGATTGAGCCTTGCTAGGCATGGGTGAGGCCTAGCCGCACTGGATTCGATGAGGTGGTGCCTCGACTAGCCCCTGGCAAGGCTCGAGTCCTCGCTAGAGGTCGAGAGGTTGAAGGCCACAAGGTTCGACCTCGCAGCCTCCATGAGGGCTCAAGCCTCACCAATGGCTGGGTGATGCACGACCTTAATAGATTTGGCAAGATTAGGCTTCGCGCATGGCCGACAAGGGTGAACCTTGCTAGCCATATCTGCTGGTGAGGTCAATCTTGACCAACAACGACAAGGTTGAGTCTTGCTAGCGATATTTTCTGGCAAGGTTAATCTTACCCCAACGACAGTGAGGTCGAGCCTTGTCAACCTAGCCTTTAGAGGTAGACCTTGACCAACAATAGCAAGGTTGACCCTTGCTTGGTCGACGTGGGTCGCCAGTGTCCTTGCCGACCATAATGAAAGATTTGAAAATAAAAGTGAAAAGACAAACTAAGTACAAAATAATAAAAATGTAAAAATGGTCCACACTAGCACCGCCGGCACCATGTAGAAAAGCCGGCATCTATATTAACAATTTTTGACCAAAATTGGTCGAATGAATTGAATTGAATTGAAGAATTGTCAAAATATTTAGGATTAGATTGGCCAAACTAAAAGGTTAAGGATTGAATTAGCACAATTGAAACGAGTTTATGACTTTTTGGTTATTTTCCCTAATTCAGAACTAGCTCAGTCCGATTTTACATTTGCTGCTCTCGAGTGAACTACTATGACAAATTTATGTGCACAATGGAAAAAGGAATTCTGAGAGGAGAAATGACGAATTTCTTCAAATTAACTTGTATTTACATGTGTCTAGTTAATTAGATTGCATTAACGTCTTGCGAAAATTGATGCAAGAAGTCGTCTCTTCTAATAAGAATGGAAGGCACTCATCAGAGTTACGCCTTGCTTTGGTCTTTGCTGAGAGAAGGTGTCCCTAAAATCCTAACAAATGAGACAAAACCCTAGTTAAACACGAAAAAAGAGACAAATGGAATCATTACATTGTACCGACACCGCATTTAAGGCAATTCAATTGAGCAAGAAATAAATAAGAACCCAAATGGAGAAGTATATGCTTTAGGTCAACATATATCTATCTCTGCTCACAAAGCACCAACGGTAATTGATCATATTCATGGACGTTCCTGGCCATCCTGACATTTACTAAATTTTCGAAAGTATAGTATTAAAACGAACAAATTTCATTGTTTTTATCGCTGACAAGCATTACACATAGTCGACGAGTAGACTCGAGATTGCACAGCAAGAGCTAACAAAATCATCCTCTGCGACAATGAGGCCTTCTCAGCTCTCTCCTCGTTGTCCTCTTTGCGGTTTCTCTCAAATCAACACAAGCAATCCGACCGTCCCAATGCGTGGTCTTTGACGACACCTCCAGGGATCCGGGCACTCGGTTCGGGGGAGAGGTCGGCATCGATTACGCTGCGGAGGCCTTGGTAGCTGCCACAAGTTTTTCCTCAAGACATTCGGTCAAAGCGAGAGCCGGGGGGTGGGGGGGTTGCGGGGGAGAGGCTACGATATTGTTCTGCTGGTCATCGAGAGCTTTGTCACCAACAGCAAACCGTTTGCCAAGACAAACACCAATGGTGGAAGCCAGATCCATATGTGAATGCGGACTACCTCCAAGGATTCCTCAGCATCGTGACGGACGAGTTCACGGGGAATCGTATACTTCATGAGCGGCCTAGTCTGGGAATGGACGGGCAATGGCAATGCCCCAACGGGCCTCATAACCGGGATCGCCGACTCCAAGCCACCGGATGGGGATTATTTCATGTTTTTCATCGCTGACAAACCTTTATATGTAGTCAGCGGTCGAGATTCAACAGCAAGAGCAAATAAACTCATCCTTTGCAAAAATGAGGCCTCCTCAGCTCTTTATCTTCGTCTTCCTCTTTGCGGTTGCCGTGATATCAACACAAGCACCCCACCCATTCCAGGTTGAGGTACATGACCGTACCCACGGGACTCTTATGTAAAAATAAATTAACTGTTCAATAAATCGTGTTGACTTAGTGCGAATAACGAAGGAGTTTTTGTTTGAAGTTTGCAATGTCTAATGATCGACCTATACGTCCCATGGCTGATTAATCATCTTCATCAGTAAAAATGGCAAATTCATACATTTTGAATCATCTTCAATATGAAACAACAACGATCCAATCCGGATGTAGTTTTCTACGCACAGACCTCGATACTTAAATGTAGTAATACCATACAAGCAGTTTGCTCGATAATCTATTGATATCCTTGATCATCTTGCACCCTAGGCGGGGTTGGCGGTTGTTGCGACCTAAAATTGAAAATTTTAGGCTAATGAATTATCGGGTTAATTATTTGACTAACCTAACTCGAATTTCCCCAAGCCCATACCAATCGCAACTTAAGATTCAATGTGATTAACATGCCATGTATCTTAAATTTTAGCCGCCACTAATCGTTTTTGGTAATTCTACTAGAAATTTAATAAATTAGCAGGAGAACTAAATTATTTCTACGAACCAGAGATTCTAAGTCTGATGACTTAATTACGCTAAATTACTCTAATGTCCTTTGGGTATCATTTTTATTTCATGAATTTTTTTTGTCGGGCAATATTAATTGATTTTAACCTAAGTCACTAACAAAGGTTATCATGCGGGTGCATAATCAATTAATTGAACATCCAAAAATCAATATAATCAATGGAGCATGGGTCGCGCAATTTTTTTTTTTTTTCAATTTTTATATGGATGCATATGATGCATGAATTCTATCCTCAATGATGCAATGTCATGATACAAATGCAAGACTAAGCTAGATGATGTGAAAATTAATCAAATTAATATACAAATGAGAGTAAGGTTTTATTAAATTAACTAAGTTACATGCAAGCTAATTAATACCGAAACGTGCAATTCAATTCTATATGAGGTCTAAGCTAAAATGCAACCTAGTATGTCATGGCAAAGATGATGACATGATAAGAATGACATGGCAAAGATGATTTTTTTTTCGGATTAATTAATTACCTAAAATAGAACTATGTCAAAACAATGCTTATCTTGCACATTTTAGAGTTTAAACTGATGTAAACCCTAATATATCAAAGATAGATTATTTTAAATATGGAATTCTATTTAAACATGCAATTTATATCCTAAAAAAATGCAATCTAATCTAATTATTTATAATAAAAAAAAGATGAAATGCAAAAAAAAAAAATCTGCATGATTCCGAATTTGAAATATGCATTCTTTAAGATTGAGAATGAATGAATGCAATCTTTTTTTTTTTAGAATTTTTCGAGATTACATCATGTGACGGATATATTCTTAAAAAGATAACAATCGATCAATTCAAATCAAATTAGGAAAGTGAATATGCTAATCAATTCAATTAAGAAAATGGATATATCAATCAATTTTTTGAAAAATTTTGTGAATATTTGAATCCAATCTTTAATTCGTAATTTTACGATTAATGTTTGAACTCAAATTCTTACCTAATCGACTATTCTATCAATAATACTTTCTCGATCGTATGGCAAACTGCGGATTAGGAAAAAAATTTCCTAATTAGTTTGTATTTTTGAAAAATATCCACTTTGATGCATTGTACTCAAAATATGCAAGACATGCAAAATATATGCCAAATATAACAAGATAGGCAAGTGAATATATCAAAATTTAAAGTAAGAAGCCAACTTTATCTTGTAAAATTACACTTTCCTAAATTGCACTTCACCAAATTTGGGAATCAAGCTTCAATCTTAGACACCAGCGGCTAGGGCTTGCATGGCACGACTGGAACTCGTGGGGACAGCAGCGGCAACGGGGAGTCCTCAGATGTACACTGGGATGGGGCGGGAACGTCGGAAGCAGCGTTGGATTAAGGCGAGAACCGTCGGTGATAAAGGACTCGCTCGAAAGTTGCTAGTTGTCTGTGAGAACGTGGCCAAAAAAAGTGATGAAGCAGTAGCCACGAGGAGCAAGAACTTGCTCGTTCTATTTTGCCCACTCACCTTGGCCTTTTGTGTTATCTGCGGTCCCTGTTTTTTTGGTTCCCCCACTCCCCCCACTCAAATCTGAGCAATTGCAGAGGAATCTCCTTGAAGACCTTTTGAACCATGCCCCTCACTCCTATCTTTAAAGCTCTCTCTCTCTCTCTCTCTCTCTCTCTCTCTCTCTCTCTCTCTCTCGCTCCAAAAGCTCCTCGCGGTACACTCTTTGAGATTTCTGAATTTTTTGAGCTAATCGTTGATGTTCAAACGCTAGGCAAAGCACTCTAATTATAGAGTAAAACATTGCAGGCTTGGATCCCAGGTTTTCTTTGATTTCGCAGAATAGACCCAAGACTAATAATGCGCTTCAAATTGCCCTAATTGAGCTTCTTATAATATCAGAATTTCGGCTATGATATATGTAATGGACCTGCCGAAACTTGAGCTTTATGTGGGCTATCTTGCGCTTTTTTTGTGTGCTTAATTCCCACTTCAATCCATGAATCGACAATTAATTTAAAAGCCTTATTAACTATTGAATGAACTGAATTGGACTTAAAATAAACACAAAGATACTCAGAAATCCAGCACATTCCTCCTCTCTATTACCGAAATTTTCACGTGGGCTCGAGTTCGGTCGCCTATCAATTTTTGGTCCAGTTGTTATCGTCGGTGCAAAATAATGCAAATGCATGAACAAGAAAAATTAAATAGGAACGCCGTACATCGACCCTATCCGCAATACACACTAACTTTAGGCCCTATGAATGCAATATATCGACCTTATCGGCAATGCATGGACAACTTTACGTGCCGAGGAAGTTGCAGTTGGAGCGGTGCATGCAATGCACCTTCCTTCTTCTTCTTCTTCCTTTCTTTTTTAAATTTCTCCACCGTTCGCCGAGCCAGTGGACAAAATTCTCCAAAGTTGGTACGACGTTGTTCACTTTCCCTACGCATCCAGCGCGTACCGCGTCCCCGCGGTGGCCTACTACCCGTCGTTTTTCTCGTCTCGATGTGATCTATCACATGGTGGGATCAAAAATAAATTTCACCGGTCTAAACATCCGAGAAAATACTCAAACAGTATAGTTGTCTTCAACCTTTAGATGCGTTTTTCGCACCCGGTTCGATTTTAAACATCTATGCAGAAATTTCAAAAAAACAAGACAGAGATCTTAACCTTGCTTTGACATCAAAGTTAGATTTTAACATCTAGAAGTAAATTAGCCTCTATCGACATTCGATTGCAAAATTATCCAGAAATGTCGTTGAATCACTGACGCATCCACGTGTCTTCAAACCCACGAGAGTCCGAATACAACCACGAGTGGAAAGTATTCTTGTTTCACAACATAAATGCCAAACGCTACTCAAAGTATTGATGATTTGCCTTTGTGTCTTTCTGTATGATTTAGAGAGAGAGAGAGAGAGAAAGAAACGTACGTTCGTCTAACGTTCGTTTCTGCATCATTTGGCCCTTAGAAGTTATCTTTTTATTTTATAGATAATGAGGCACCCGTTCGAAAGGAACCTCTTCGCGGGGATCTCTCTCAATCACATCCTATCATGCACATTATCTAACACATAAGAAGACTACACTTGAGGTTGGTTTCTTATGTACAAATAAATCGTGTTGAGTAAGTGCAAATCAGGAAGGAGTTTCTGTTTGAAGTTTGTAATATCTAATGATCGGCTCGTTTATTGCATCATTTGCATGGCCGATCGAAGTGAATTTACTTGTCTGCTGGTGAACTTTGCGCTCTGTTCGCAGCGCCTATTCTGTATCATAGACTTAACTTCCGACGTCATATCGATGGCTTAAGTAGATTTTCCGAGGTGAACATGCATTTTAGGCGTTTGGAATGGCGTGACTGATAGCAAATCTCGTTATTATCAAGAATCCATGATTTTGATTAGATTTTCTTTGGTAATGAAGACCCATCTTCTCATGCGTAGAACGAAGCTTATAGGGCTTGCGGTGGCTACACGCTGAGGTTAAATGACATAGCCGAGGTGATGAGATTGATCAAATGTAGAGAGTTTAGTAGTGGTAGTGGTTAATGCAACTAGCCCAAAGTTTAAAGACAAAGCACTATCAATAGACATTCTCCGTTTCTTTCTTTCTTTTTTCTAATCAGTTCCACTTTATGTTCAATCAAACTCTTGAATGGATTGCTCGTTCTATTTTGCACGTGGAATGGATTGCTCTCTGCGGTCCCCTTTTCTTTTAGTTCCTCCCACTCACCTTGGCCTTTTGTGTTATCTGCGGTCCCTGTTTTTCTGGTTCCCCCACTCCCCCCACTCAAATCTGAGCAATTGCAGAGGAATCTCCTTGAAGACCTTTTGAACCATGCCCCTCACTCTTTTCTTTGAAGCTCTCTCTCTCTCTCTCTCTCTCTCTCTCTTGCTCCAAAAGCTCCTCGCGGTACACTCTTTGAGATTTCTGAATTTTCTGAGCTAATCGTTGATGTTCAAACGCTAGGCAAAGCACTCTAATTATAGAGTAAAACATTGCAAGCTTGGAGCCTAGCTTTTCTTTGATTCGCAAAATAGACCCAAGACTAATAATATGCTTCAAATTAAGTCTTAAAGCGCCAAATTGCACTAATTAAGCTTCTTATAGCACCAGAATTTTGGCTATGATATATGTAATGGACCTGCCGAAACTTCTGCCCTTTTTTTTTTTTCGCTTAATTCCGTCTTCAATCGATTAATCAACAATTAATTTAAATTCCCTATTAAACAAACTGAATTGGACTTAAAATAAACCCAGAAATACTCAGAAATTCGGCACACTCCTCCCCTTTACTACCTAAATTTTCATGTGACCTCGAGTCTGGTCGCCTGTCAATTTTTGCTCCAATCCTTACCATCAGTGCAAGATAATGCAAATGCAATGCATAAACAAGAAAATTAAATATATCGACCTTATCCACAATACACACTAACTTTAGGCCCTATCAATGCAATACATCGACCTTATCCGCAATGCAAGGACAACTTTATGTGCCGACGAATTTGCAGTTGGAGCGGTGCATGCAATGCATGCTCCTTTGTTCCTTTCACGTACTGATGCGACTGTTCACCTTCCTTCTTCTTTTTTAAATTTCTGCACTGTTCGCCGCACCAGTGGATTGTCGTTGAATCATCGGTACATCCATGTTTCTTCAAACTCACGTTAGTCCGAGTACAATCATGGGTGAAAAGTATTCTTGTTTCACAACGTAAATGTTGATCGCTACTCAAAGTATCATGATTTGCCTTTGTGTCTTTTATATCAGTTTGAGAGAGAGAGAAGAAAGAAACATGCGTTCATCTAACATTCGTTTTCGCATTATTTGGCCCTTGGAAGTTATCTTTTTATTTTATAGATAATGATGCACCCGTTCGAAAGGCTCCTTTTCGCGGGGCTCTCTCTTAATTGTGCCCTATCATGCACGTTATCTAACACATGAGAAGACTATACTTGAGGTTGGTTTCTTATGTACAAATAAATCTTGTCGAGTAAGTGCAAATCAGGAAGGAGTTTCTGTTTGAAGTTTGTAATGTCTATTGATCGGCTCGTTTGTTGTATCATTTGCACGCCGATCGAAGTGAATTTACTTATCCGCTGTTGAACTTTGGGCTCTGTTCTCAGTTCCTATTCTGAGTCATAAACTTAACTTCCGAACGTCATACCGATGGCTTAAGTAGATTTTCCGAGATGAATATGCATTTTAGGCGTTTAGAATGGCGCGACTGCTAGCAAATCTCGCTATTATCAAGAATCCATGATTTTGATTAGATTTCATTCGTAATGAGGCCCATCTTCTCATGAGTAGAACGAAGTTTATAGGGCTTGCGGTGG
>JAGVVM010001895.1:0-59001 GCA_019149425.1 Psidium friedrichsthalianum
AAAGATTCGAAAAAGGAACATAAATCGGGGGTAAATTTTACTAGACGACCCAAAAACTAGAATCTCTACCCTCCCATAAGTCTTATTAAGATTTTTACCTGCGGTAAATGAAATGAGAATCCATAAATATGAAAGGCTTGAAGGGTTGAATGGGAAAGAATCAGGGCTGGTCCCATAAAGGGTGAGGTCAAAGGCCATAGGACAAGTTTTGACCAATCATCATTTACTGGTTTCTTGGCAAAGCCAAACGAGGCATTGATTGACCATAATTCAATGGGGATTTGAGGATACCACGACCTTAGAATTACTTGTCCCGGAGTGACAAATAAAAGGTAAAAAATATCAAAAAGATATATCCGTCAAATTATTAACATGCCTTATCTAAACTTAACAATTTGATAGTAAAAATTAACGAAAATTAATGGATAGGTAAATTTATCATAACGAAATTTGTCATAAATTTTACAAGTTAGAGTAATCAAAAAATAGGTTTTTGATATATTTTATCACAGATGTATCAGTTTGAAAATTTTTTATGATTAAAAAAAAACTAATTTGAATTTAAATTTATCATAAAATGTATCAATTTGGAGGGCTTTCATGATATTTTAATCTTTAGAAGTACTTCTCCCATTTCCTCCCGTACATGTGTTTGACTTTTGGAATTTGATATTCCCCCTATTATTTGAATCATTTTAATTTTCATTTAAAACATAATCTCATCTTTGAAAGTACACGAACCGCTAGGGTTGTCAAGTGGCCTTCCCACTTGGAAAAAAGCGAAGATTGAGAGTTCAATTTCCCACATTCTCAAGGGATTGAGGTGGGGGCAAGTGGGTGAGGGACAGAGTTTCACAAACTGACATAACCCTTGCGACGGCCACGTGTGGCTTGTATAATAAGATAAAATAGAAACCACTCCCAAAAAAAAAAAGTACATGGTTAATTTTTTAATCGTCTTAGATTAATTCGATATCCTCTCCATAGTTTTTCTAATATCCGCAATACACCTTATTCTTTGTTTTTTATCTTAGCGGGAAATTCGTACCACAATTCTCGAAAGCTAGCACGAAAAAAGGCTCTGGGTGTATTTTTTTTTTTCCCTCCTCATGTCGCGATTGTTGCGGGATTTTGCCAGCTACGAGTAATTTATTAAGTTTCCTCCCTCTCAATTAGAATAGAGATGGTCCCTTCTTTAGATTGTCTAGTGATGAATAAGGATAGCTTCCTTAAAAAGCCAGAAGTCTAATTCGGTATTGTGCCTTTAACACGGAGCATAAATTGCAAAATTCAAGTCATTGCGACACAAAGTTTTCGAGCATTTTTTTTTTTTTGTCTGTTCTTGTCTCTAGCTCTTTTCTCTTTTGACTTTTACTTTCACCTCTTTGCTGAGTGCGCAGTTGTACTTAAAACAGAATTGTTTTTTTTTTTTTAGGGGAACTTAGGTTGGGCACTGATGCAGCAGAAACAACTACATTGAAGCAGAAAGATGCATACAGGAGAGCACTCATAATTGCACCAACAACAACAAAATGTGCAATTTGGGCATCTGCTTGATGAAACAAGCAGGATTGCCGAAGCGAAAGAGAATCTGCGGCAGGTGAAACCAGCCGTGGCCATGGGCCTCGAGGTGTTGATTCGCACCTGAAAGCCTATGAAAGGGCAGAGCAGATGCTTGGGGACCTCGAGTCTGATATGATGAACCAGGGAGGAGACCGGGTGAGCAGAGCAAGTTATTAGATGCGTTCCTTGGTTCATCACCAAATTGGCAGCCTCGGCTTCCAAGGATCAGCATCATGCCAATCCAAGTAAATCACAGGACGATTTCGGGGATGAGAATATCGATACTAATTTTATTACGAACCAGACGACAGGATTCGTGCAGCAAAGATTCATGAAATCTATGACATTTAATGGGAATCTGAATTCCATCCACAAAGATGCCCCGCCGTTTATTCCACAAAACTCGTGAAGGAAAATGAGCCTTTTGGGGTTCAGTTCAATAACAATGAGACCCTCAAGAGGACGAGGTCCGGGAATGCGGTGAATGGTGCGGGATTTGGTGAAGCAGCGAGGCCGTTCGTGGAGCAGCCAGAGAAAAACGGAGAACAAGTCTTGGAGGCTGTCCGCCTCGCCCGAGGAGAAGTTGGAGAGTCTGATGGAGTTGTTGCCTGACAATTATGACTTTGAAGAGGCTTGCTGCAGTTCTGGGCCAGACATGGAAACCGGAAAAGTTGGTAGCAACCAACAGCAACAGCAGCAGCAGCACTTGGATGTCCCCAGGAAGACAGACAAGAGGCTCGAGTTTTCCAGGACATTACAATCTCAGTGAGTCCGAAAAACTGAGCAAAAGAGAGGGCTTTGCTATTCTTTTAACTAGTTTCGGTCATAATTTATAAATCTAATAGTTCTATATAATTCTAGGTTGGAGATAAACTTGTTCTCCTATTAAATTATCGTTCATTCTTAGTTGAGGAGGGAGAGTAGTCTGTCTTGTAGGTTGTAGCAATGCAGGAAGAGATGGAGCACAGTTACTGCTTCTCCCACTAAATTGTTCTCTGTCAATTTGATGTAAGCTTATCAAATAAGAGGCCCATATTTTTCTGAATAATAACAGATGCATTTCCTGACTTACATGAGAATCGACATCCAATGACTGGACGGCATTTTGTAACTCATGGGGCATTTACGAATGATATTACAGAGTCGGTGATTTTGTACTAGAAAGCTAAACGCGCAATCATTTCGCTGTTTCTTTTACACTTCACTTTTCTGAGAACTCCGGCCTGCAGCAAATCCTGATTTCAGCTTCACCAGTAGCATTATGACCAAGCAGCTGAAGCAAAGAAGCCTAGCTCGGACAGCTTCTTGTGTGACACTGCATAGTCTTTAAAGAAGGCTTCTTCATCCTGCGTGCCGTGCAGCAAAACAAAAAGAGAACAACTGAAACTCTCACAAAGAATGAACTTCCATTGGACCATATACTGCCTTTTCCAGCACAACTTATAACACATGCAAAATCGATATTCCGAAGGCCTCCAGTTAATCGATAGTACCTTGGCATACAGCTCTACATAGCGACGAAACTCTGGATCCTCCACTAGAACCCTATCTGTCGGAAGCTTCAAAAGTCCTGTTGAGTCTCCTTTCAGAAGTTCCCTGCATATTTCGATCACAATGCAGGCAAGATTGGGCAGAAAGTTAATCTGGTGGAAGTGGAGGGTAAATGAATTGAGAATTGCGCGATTGAAGCACGATCGTCTCTTACATGAAATAAGAATTATCGAACTGAAGGGGTTCCTTGGTCCAGGGTCCATCGAAGCCTGATCTATCCTTATGTGCCCTTCCCTAAAAATTCAGAGAAGAAGAAAAAAAGGGGAAATTCGATCATGTACAAACTGCTAGGACCACAGTGAAGAACTCGGATGAGGCAGTTTAGGGCTTCCGAGATATCTACCAAGGTATGGCCTCCTGATAATGCTACAATATCCTTGTCAGAGAGGCCCATCCGATAAAACACTTCCCTTAAATGCGTTGCACCTGTATCAAGATGAACAAGGAATACATCAAGAGCATTGCAAAATCTTAGGATCTCTGCTAACTGATGCATAGAAACATTTTCATCTGGGTGTCATCAATTCAATCCCTTAGCAATTGTTCGACCTAAGGTTTTAGTAAACAATCTTGAGAAGTGCTGACTAGAACGTACCTTTAGCAGCATCTGGAAGACGGCCTTCCTCCGGAACATCATAGAATCCTAATGTAGAATCGAATCAGTTGATACAAGCGATGCATAAACCATCAGCCCTCAGGAATTCTTCTTGCCGATTTACCTTTCTTCCAGGGACGAAGCCAATGGAGGGGCCGCCTGTAACTTCAACTGCGACAACCCCAGCAAGCTGAAAATCAAATTATGGCCGAATTCATGAGTTCATGACATCTGAAAAGTCTCTCGTCTTTGAACTTGAATTAGCATCGACTGTTCTAGCTTCTCATCGGTTATCATAAATACCAATTCCATACAAAGCTGTTAACCAAGAAGGCAAAAATCCATGAAAAAGACGGTCACCTGGTAAAGATCTGCGTAGGAAATTTTCGGACACTTAGCCTTGACTTCTTCTGAAACAAAACAGAAGTAGAAAGACTTGAAGGAAGATGTTCCTGGAAAAAGTAGAATGAACTTATGAACTCGCTGCGGAAGCCCACCACATAGATCGACAGCAATCTTCAATCCATCGTTCGAGCCATGTTTCAGTTCGGATTGATTCCGTATCGAGCCATTGGGCCCTCCTGTCTTTGTTCTGGCATCATAAGTTCCCGCGTCATGCCACCTGCAGATTTCACAGCCATCATGCACCAACATATAACTAGAGAAGTCGTAAATGGGCAATCTGCGCGAAACGCCACAAAGCACCGTGTATGCGCACGGTCGCTTGCAGTCTAACAAGTTCCGTCCCTCCCCGACCTCCAAACAAACTTTACTTCGCCGAAAAGAAAGGCATAACAAGACAGAAGATAAAGGATGCGAGAATCGTTACGCCAAGCGAAGCATGATAGGAGCACACTGTCTGCGCGAAATGAGGGCGCGGAGGAGTCTGCGAGCCTTCTCGATTTGCTTCAAGTACTCCGCATCCATGACCGGCGCCATTCAAGCGAACTTCACTGTGGAACAAGGAGAACGGACAGTCGATGCCAACGAAAGAGAGGGGGACGGCGATGTTATAGAGGGAGAGGTATGAGTGGAACAGAAGGAAGAGAGAGTAGAGAAGAAAGGTACATGTACTTTGTAAGCTGGAAGAGGGAATGGCAGCACCAAGAAATCACTGATACCATTGCCATTGCCATTGCCTACTCCTTCGTTTAAGAATAAATGGAATATCCACGACATGTTGCGCCCATTTAATGAGTCGGAATTTTCTCGCATGATTCAAAGATTCGAAAAGGAAAATAAATCGGGCGTAAATTTTACTAGATGACCAAAAAACTAGGATCTTTACCCTTCATGAGTCTTAATTGGGATTTTTACCTGCAGTACATGAAATGAGAATCCGTAAATATGAAAAGGCTTGGGGGGTGAAATGGGGAATAAGCATGGGGTGGTCCCATCAAAGGGTGAGTCAAAAGCCAACGAGGCATTGATTGACCGTATTCGACGCAACCTTAGAAGTACATGCCGCATTTCCTCCCTCGTACATGTTCCTGACTTTTGAATTTGCATATTCCCTCTATTATTTGACTCGTTTTGATTCGATTTGAACGTATCTCATATTTGAAAGTACATGGATTTTTTTTTAATCATCTTTAATTAATGTTGATATCTCTCCATAGTTTTTTTAAGATTCGCAATACATTTTTTTTTATCTTGACAGATGATAATTCTCAAAAGCCGGCACAAAAAAGCTCTTGGTTATTTTTTTTCCTCTTTAGGGTCGTGATTGTCTAGGGATTTTGGCCAACCTACAAGAACCTTATTAATTTTCCTATTTCTCAATTCGAATAGAGATGATACCTTATTCTAAGATTATCTACTGATGAATAAGGATATGCTTCCTTACAAAAGACAAAAATCTAATTTGTATTGTGCTTTAACAAGTAGCATAAAATTACAAAAATTCAAGTCATTATGACACAAAGTTTTAAAGTTTTTTTTTTTGTATCTGTTCCTATTTCTAACTCTTCTTTTTCTGACTTTCACTCTGCCTCTTTGTAAAACGCGGGAGTCGAACCCTGCATCTATGATACTAGTGTCCATACCCTCTAATCTATTTACCAATATGGTCGCATTATTTGAAAGACTTTACTTCCTCTCTATACCTTTTTTTTTTCCCTTTCGATAAGATTTGTGGTTGAATCATTCAATGGCTACTTTACTATGCATTCCCGTGGATATATTATAAGAGGGAAATTATCTCCATGATTTCTAAATTCTGAAGTTAGTAATACAAGCAAACTGAAAATAATTTATGATTTTAATTCTAACCCAACATATTGTTCACTAACCTTTATGACTTTATGCATTCCCGTGTACAGCATGGGACACCATTCTAGTGTCCTCTTTTAAAATCAACAACCCCCTCCCTACTTTCCTCTTTCTTTTCTTTTCCCCCTTTTGTACAAAAGAAAATCCTGCCACACACCTGCCTCCCTCTTTTGCTGCTTTCTATATTATACCATACATTTTATTATTTTCCAATTTTTTCTTCGAAAAAGTGTCATCCGTTTATTTTCCAAAAAAAATAAATGATTTAAAAAAATATTTTCTTAAAAATCATCGGTTATATCACTTACAAAAATGAATAAACGCGAAAAATATTTTGATCGCTTTCGATTATATTGATTGTTTCAAGAGATAGAAACAATTTTAAAAAAATAATTTTCAAATCAATCATATTATGCGAAACAAAAAGAGTGCTAGTATACTTTTATTTAATATATCAATACATTTTTATGTCTTTTTTCCCTAAACTTCAAAATAATTACAACTACATTTTACCTTGAAAAAAAATTGATTTCCAGTTGAATTATTAATGGATGATCTCAACTTTTTATTTTACTTTTCATGAGATGTGAAAGTTGCATGTATATTTCAATCTCCAATCATTTGCTAATATATTAATCTTAGTTTCCTACAAAATCATTAAAATGTGTACTTAAATTTTGTAAACGGTATATTTAGGCAATTAAAAGCCCAAAAACTTTTCAAATTATGAGGAGACAATATCCTTCCATTGTTATTTATAAATCACATCCAAAAGACGAATACTCCGTCAATTTCTAATTATTTCGCTCAATGAGCTCAACTAAATTTCAAGCAAGATCTTCCCGATGTAGTTAGGCTGTGTTTTAATTGATAAATAAAATAACGGTCTCGCTATTTACTAATTACAAATTATGCAAGATAATTAATGATCAATTAATAATTCATTTTCTAATTGGCCAAAAACAATCACCCGTTTTGGAGAGGGATGAGGCAGAAAAAAAAGGACCGTTGAGTGTGTTGCATGTTCAAAGGCCAAGTTGGAGTAATTAAATGCACTCAGCGAGGGCATTATTGTCATTCGAGTTCGAATATAAAATTGGTGGGCTCTCTGCCCAAGACACATTGTCCCTGTTGCATCTCGACACACCTGTTCGTGCTCCGCATCCATCTCTGTTCTTCTCCGCCAAAAGAAAAATACACCCACATTCCAAAACCACACACCTGGAACTTACTCCACATCCATTTTTCCATTTGTCGGGAAAGAAATTATTTTTTTGGTTTCGAAGTCGTTCCAGCTGCACTGAAGCAACGTTTGTGATCGAGAAAGTTGCGTCTGCGAGGCAGAAAGTAAAACGAAGCGGAGGGGCTTAAGTTTGCAGTCTGTTGTCACCTGTGCTGCCGCTAAAGTTGATCCCTCGCTGAAAAATGCCAGTGCCGAGCTGAACGCCGCGAAATCAAGCGGAGCCCAGGAAGAGAGGAGGGACAAGAGAGAGGAAGATCTTTGCTTTTTCCCATTTTGGAGAGAGGGAGAGAGATGGGGGTGTTGTTACTCGAGAGTGGAGAGAGAAGAAATGGTGTCTCGTTGCAGAGCGAGGAAGAGGTACATGAAGCAGTTCGTGAAGGCGAGACAGGGGTTCTCGGTGTCGCACGCCATGTACCTGCGCGCGCTGCGCGGTACCGGATCCGCCCTCCTCCAGTTTGCCAACGGCGAGACCACCCTCCACCTCCACCACCGGCGCCTCCACTCGTCGCCACTGCTGCCCTCTCCGCCGCCGCAGCCGCCTCCAACCCCGCCGCCACCCCCGCCCCCTCTTAGCCCCAGCTCCGACACCTGGACCTCCACTTCCGTCACCGCCTCCTCGCCCCTGCAGCCCCCGCCCCCGCCTCCTCCTCGCCGCCGCCGCCCGCGGCTTCGGGGTGGGATTTCTGGGACCCTTTCGTGCCGTCGTCCTCGAGGTCAGCCACGGAGGAGGAATGGGAGGCAACCACGACGGCTTCTGAGTTGACGGCACCGCCTGCGGCCTCAACGACAGTGGTCGGTGGGCATTCAAAGGACAGCAATAGTGAGCTTGCAATGGTGGTGTCGAGGAATGGTGGGAAAGATCTGATGGGGATAATCAAAGAGCTTGATGAGTATTTCTGAATGCTGCTGATGCTGGTGCTGATGTGTCGTTGGCGTTGAAGTTTCAAGCCCTACCTTTTCTTGCCAAAGCAAAGAGGGTACAGAAACCACTAAGCTTTCTTTTTTGTGCCTTCGTTTTCTCTTTTGTGTCAATTCTGTTCGACAGATCTGTGGAAAGAAATTTGTCCATTTGATTATATTTCGCTTTTACGGGCAAGAAACCATGAGATGAGATAGCGAGTGGAAATTGAAGTAAAACAATGTTTTTCTAGTTTGCCTTTTCTGAGCGAGAGAAGGTTCTCTTTTTACTTGAACTGCATATATATGTTTGAAGTTTGATCTTTTGGTGTTGGCAGGTAAAGTTCATAATTATATTTGGAATCTGAGTCCTCCTTATGGACGAGGGGATGCACCAGTCCCAAATCAAATGGCTTTGGCAGGATAGGTGCCCAGAATTTGGACAATGGAAGGTCCGTGTATGGTAGCCACTGCTCTACTGCTGAGAGATTATACGCATGGGAGAAGAAGCTATACAAGGAGGTCAAGGTAGCTATTATTTTTTGACTATTTATGTTGTTATTGTCTTTCTTTGCTCTTGTCATCCTCAAGATATAAAAAGATTTAGCGCATTAGGAAATTGACGTGAATCTCTAATGCGCTAGCAAGTGGCTACTAGGAAACAGTTTTGACCGTCGAAAAGTTTGGTGATTTTAAAGATGTTTTAACTGTGTATGATCTCCTATAATGTTCTATTCTGCTATCTGTGCATAATGAGCAATTAATGGTTACTTTCCCTGTTTGGTCTATCCTTGCGACCAAGGTCATGTGATTTTATTTGTATTGGACTTAGGATGCCGAGACCTTTAAAATGGAGCATGACAAGAGGGTGGAGCAATTGAGAAAGCTAGAGTTGAAACGGGCTGACTATATGAGGACTGAGAAAACCAAAAAGGAGGTTGAGAAGTTGGAATCGCAGCTGATGGTTGCTTCCCGAGCCATCGAGTCAACTTCTGCTGAAATCGTCAAATTAAGAGACACGGAGCTGTATCCACAGCTGCTTGAGCTAGTTAAAGGGTTCGTTTACGTTACCATGCGTGACACAAAGACCTAAACAGTCTCTCATTTATGTTTCTCTGTTTCCTGATCTATATAGTACCGAATGAATGTTTGAAAAGCTGGATCCGCGATGCAGAGAAGTTTGGAGTTTGCATGGTCTTTCTTAGTTGGATTTTTCCAAGTATTACCTATTAAGATGGTTCAATAATTTAGAAATGTCCTGTGTGAGAATTCTTACGAAAATGGTCGTGGTTACTAGGATGCCTCCGTCTAACCACTAAAGAAAAGTCATATCTAGCACAAAATGAAGTAAAATGCATCAGTTACTAGAGTGAAAGCCAGAAGAGAAAATCATTCTAGTACTGTAAAAGCAATTGCTTTTGAATGCTTTTGTTATGCTTCTTTATCCCTCTTGTCCCTTCTTTTCACTTTTAGTCCCACATTCTTCTCATCGAGAGGGTTAGTACAATGTTTTGAACCTTACATCATGGAGTTATTCGAGCTGATACATTGGTTGCACTTTTTGGAAGTGTTAGACTCTATTGCACTTTCGTGACAAGTTTTAGGACTTGATTGAACTTTTTGAAAGTTTTAGGACTCATTTGCACTTTCATGGCAATTTTAGGACTTCCCGTGCACTTATCCTGTTGTCGAGGAGAGTAAAGAACTATTGCATGTAATGTGTCAGATCTATCGTTGTTGAAAATGGTTTGGAAGAACATTTACTAAAGGCTCAATAATCACAACCACATCATGCTGCTCTTGTTGTTCTTGTTCTGTAGAGTTAGCGTGTTGGCTACTTTTCCTGTAGAAATTTAAAATGTCATGATCCTTTTGTATAGCTCAAAATCGAAAGTTGCAACTATTTACGAATTTGAGGTGTTTTTGAACATATGGCTTGTCACATACTGAATATAACAAGGACAATGCACAAAATGACTCGATCTGGGTTCTCTTTGACAAATGTACTTATATATTTTTCCCTCTTTCCATAATCCATGTGCTCTCTGCTCTGTCTTAAAGAATTGCGTAATTGCATTTTACCTCCCTCTATTTGCTAATGCAGATTGATGTGCATGTGGAGAAGCATGTATGAGTGCCACCAGGTCCAGACCCACATAGTCCAGCAGCTTAGATACCTTAACGTCATTCCATCTGCTGAACCCATATCCGAGATTCACCGACAGTCAACTCTGCAGCTCGAGCACGAGGTCCAGCAGTGGCATCTCTCCTTCTGCAGTCTTGTCAAGGCTCAACGAGATTACATCCATTCACTTACAGGATGGCTCCGCCTCAGCCTCTTTCAGTTCAACGATAACACACTATCTCGAACCTCAGAAGAGTCGAGGATTTATTCACTCTGTGAGGAGTGGCAACAAGCTGTCGACCGGATCCCTGACAAAGTAGCATCGGAAGGAATCAACGGCCTATTGACCGCAATCCATTCTATTGTGGTTCAACAGAGGGGGAGCAGAAGCAGAAGAAAAGGTCGGAATGGGCATTCAAAGAGCTCGAGAAGAAAATGGTTGAGCTCAGGTCGTTGGAGAGCAAGTACGGTCCATTTTGTGCAGCTGAGACTCGTGCTTCTGGAAGAAGCAAGGACCCTGTCGGGGAAAAGCGTGCAAGGTGGCAGTTTTCAGAGCCAAAGCGGAGGAGGAGAAATCGAAACATGACAAATTGGCAAGCATAACCAGAGCAATGACACTGAATAACCTACAGATGGGTTTCCGCATGTGTTCCAGGCAAACGTGGGGTTTTCTAGCGTGTGCATGCAGGCATTCGAGTTGTTGTACAATGTAGCCAAGAACAATGAACCAGAGCATGACAAGAAGAGGCGTCTTCCTTGATTGCGGCGTAGCCATGCAGATCAATTCGATTGCAGAGAATGTTCATACTGACGTATATAGAATAGAGTTTTGTGTCAACTTGGTTGTCCATGGAGATGATCTTACTAGGTATTACTACTTTTTCAGACAACGCACTATGGTGAAGTCAGATTAGAATGAGAGGAGTTTAGAAACTGGAGTTGGGTATTGTGAGTTGGTTCGTCAATGATTTGGACGCTTTCGGTATTCAAACCGCAATGACCACTTATGTGACAGCTGCACATAGTAAATGGTTTGCTTCTGTGAATGTAAACTGCAGTTGCATCCTGGTTCTTGTAATTTAGCCAACAAAGGCTAGAATTACAGTTACTTCATTGTCAAAAGGAAAAAATTAGGATCGTCAAGTCCGAACCAACAAGGATTGGTTATGAGACGCGACAGCATGCGAAGACCAAAATGCTCACGTTTTAAGATGAAAATGACATTTTTAATTAGAGGCCTTTGTTTGGACAAGGAATCAATGTATCACATGCAGGACAATTCATAACAAGGGGAATCTTTGTCTGGATGCAATCTGCAATTTTGTCGGTAGGCAACTAGGCACGAGTAATTTGTTTTGCTATCAAGGAACTGCTTCAAAAGCACCCAAAATAACAGCCAAACAGGGGCAACAGAGATCATCACGGGAATTTTTACCAGAAAGGATGTGTCCCTCAGGAACAAGACTAAGAATCCAGCTACTTCTCCATGAAAGACAAGCAGATAAGTCAAGGTATTTGTCTTGTTTCTTGTCGAAAGTAGTAGAGTAAAGTTCATGTGAGTGTTCGAACACGTGGATATTAATCATGGGTGAGTGCGAACACAAATGGTCTAGTCCCAAGAAAATACAGTCATGTTTTGATCTGCAGAGAGCAATGGGGGGACAGGGCATGGAAAGTGGAAACTGAGCAGATTCTGAGTACGAATGGAGGCAGCGAAGAAGGGAGCTATGCCAAGAACTCCAAAATACAGGTACACATATCCTATTACCACGACTTCTCTTTATAGTTTGTAATTTCGTTAATTAACATTCTTGAATACAATTACAGCTAACTTAAATGCTTGTCTAGAACAGTGTTTCCTGTAGGATGGTGCTTAGTACTTCAGGTTAAAGTAGCTATTAAACAGGTATTCTTCTAAAAGTCAAAGCCATGAGTTGGCTCACAGAGATGTGACTACAGAAGTAATCTATCTCCATATCCTCTTCTCTTCTTCAATACCAGCAAATGTTATTGAAGTTGAAGACAAGCAGCAAAATCTCTCTAATATGATAGCCATAGTTTCTCTTGCCACAACGTGTGCAATCCCTTTATGTTAATCCCCAGTAGTGTTTTTCGGTTATTATCAGTCTCCAGGGAGGAGAATAAACCTTAAACTTATAAGAGGCCTTGATGCAGTTCGCGAAGTGCTCGTAGAAGCTCATTAAAGTCTCCTGATAGATAATGGTGGCCAAGGCAAAGCTCGCTATAGGATAATATGAAGCAGAGATTCTCCAGCATCCTGATGAATTTGGTTTTCGATAAACAAAGGCGAGGCCATAAACAAACTTCTACTGCAAAGTAATAAGCTTTAATTCCACAGGTCAATCTTTATTAGATGGCCAACCAAAAAAAAAAAATTATTGTGATAGCAAGAAGACTCTTACATGCGTACATATCATCCAATTCATTGAGCACTGACATTGAGTTTTTTACCTCTCCTTTAATGCTATGTTTCGCCCAAGTAAATTGAAGTTTTCGTTTCTTCTCTAGATATCTTTCCACGACAATGCCGGTGTTGCACGCAGCTTTACTGGATTTCTGTACCAAGAAACTTCCTGCTACTGTCACGATCGCCGATCTCGGCTGCTCTTCCCAGCCAAACACTCTCTTGGCAATCTCTGAAAGCATGAGCATCATCCACCACAGATGCCGCCAACTCGGACGCTTGCCACCACAGTTCCGTGTGTTCTGAACGACCTCCCTCCCAATGACTTCAACATGGTCTTCAAGTACCTTCCAAAGTTCCAGGAGAGGATGAGGGAAGAGAGTGGCCAGGACTTCAGGCCGTGTTGCATCGCTGGAGTTCCAGGTTCCTTCTGTGGTAGGCTTTTCCCACCGAAGAGCCTGCCCTTCATGCAATGTTCCACGAGCCTCCATTGGCTCTCCCACGTCAGCACTCACCCTAGTTTAAAAGAGAAAATCCAATTTCACTTCCCTTAACTACAAGATGATTGTACTTTCAACCTATAACCATTCAAAGTCTCGAGCTTTCAAATAATTGTATGAGCATTCCATCAGAATTTGATAACTTTTAATGTTTTGAGCTCAATAAGGCGAAAAGGAGTGAACGGTTCAATTAGAAGAATTCTGACCTGAAATTCCCTTCTGCGGGTACCTCTGGAGCTGCTCGACCTATCAACAAAACCCTGGTAAATAAAGGGAAAATTTATATTTCTAGGACAAGTCCACCAGCAGTTGTAGCAGCTTATTTGAACCAATTTCAGGAGGGACTTCTCTTTATTTCTCAAGTCACGATAAGAAGAAATAGCCCCGGAGGACGCAGGTGTTCGACTTTCATTTGGCAGGAGGACACCAGCACCCATCTCCTGATGAAAGTTGTCTACTTGGGATACTTAGGACTAGCCTTTCAGGATTTGGTTCACAGGTAAGTGTAGCTCCTACAATATTTCTTCGCATCCATGTGTTCTAGTCATTGCAATAAACAAGGCTAGGATCTCAGGAATCTTGTTGGAATTGAAGTCACTAATCATTTTTCCTAGCCAATGTTGCATCTGGATCTCTAGAGGAGGAGGTCAGTTTTGACATGTCCTCACATCAGTTTGAGTATAAACTCTTCACATTTTGCAAGACCTGTCACTTGGCTACTTGAATCAAATAAAGTAACTTTGAACTGCTGCAAGTTAGCTTTCACTCTAGTGAGCTCTAAGTGCTGGAATTGACGTTTTGTCACGAAAGCTAGCAGGCTGCTAAGAGCAAGGACCACGCTGTACCTCTTTGACCAGATGATTAGTGTCGGATTTGCGTCGTCTAATCAATCCAAGTAGAATGAGTTAGAGGCTAGAAAACGTTTAACCCTTTCGCATGGAGAACAGTGTTGTCTTTCCTAAGAAAGCATGTCGCACTTCTTTCCACCCAGATCTTCGTAGAGGGAGAGTTCTTAAAGAGAGAGACGTTGATAGAACAGCCTTTGTATTTCTTTCGCTGAATGATTCAAACAAGAAGGAGAGCACCTCTTTAAACTAGTTCATAGCCAGCTTAGATTACTAACCGTAATCTCATTAGATCTGAAAGCTTAGAACAATCTCTCATCTCCTAACCACCGACATAAATAGGAAAACTTACCAGAAGCTACGGGCAATTACTAGTATCACCCGCGTCTGGCGAATATTTCTAGAAATAAGTAGAAAATCGTAGACAAAACCTAGACACAGCAAGTCTTGGGGATCTTCTTGGCCAGATGATTGACCGGTTGGGGCACGAAAACCTAGGCTCGTGTCACAAGGGTCCTTTCACGCTTGATCGCTAGAGATGCATCACAGCTCCATGGGTTCCGACGTGTCAAAATAAATCAAAGTCGAAAAAAATTGCAAAAATATTTAATAAAATTAACTGAAAAAGAAAGTGGTTAATACCAAAAAAATCCCAAACTGGTACATCTATGATAAATTTACCACCAAATTATTTTTTGATCACAAAAACCCAAACTAGTATACTGTGACAAATTTACTCCAAACTATTTTTTTTACCACTTAAAATTCAAACTGGTATACTGTGACAAATTTATCCCAAGTTATTTTTATCACCAAAAATCCTAACCTGTACATTTGTAACAAATTTACTTTAAATTAGTATACTTGTGACAAATTACCTTCTGTTAGTTTCCATTGAATTATTAGTACCCCAAAAATCTCAATTAATACACATGTGACAAATAAGGGTAAAAATCTCAAATTGATACATCCGTCAACTACCACGCGTCATCTAACTCGATAATTGATGAAAATAACGGAGGGTAAATTGTCACAAATGTACCAGTTTGGGGCAAATTCATCATGGGTGTATCAATTAAAATTTTGGTGGCCAAAAAAAATAATTTTGAATAAATTTATCAGAGATATACCAATTTAAAAATTTTTTTGGGGTTAAAAAAATAATTCAGGATAAATTATTGCAAGTGTATCAGTCAGTTTAAGATTTTTCGTGATGTTAACCCCAAAAATAAACTATCAACTCCACACTTCTCATATTAAATCCAGTTAAATTTACCTATCTGACCGATAGGTTACTGATTACCTATTTTTCAAAAAAAAAAAAAAAAGGGGAGTCCGTAGAGGTTGACCGTTGAGATGTCCGTACCGGTCGCTCAGATAGACTGCATGCCTTTGCAACCACAAAACGGGGTGACTTCATGGTGAACGGGTCTTCCTCAGACAATCAGGTTCGAAGATTTCTGGTTAACATCGAACCATCAGACATGTGTCAATGACTGTCTAATCACTTCAAATGGCTATTCAAATTGGCTTAGCTTATGTTGGACTACCGATCACAACAAACTTGTGGCCACTAACTATTGTACATTCCAATTTCAAATCATAAAACATATCACGTCACATTCGGTTCCAAATTTTGGATCCGGCCAATTCCAAATTCAAAAGCCGTCTTAGAATCAGCTATTATTATTTTTTTTTATTCAATGGCTCTATTACATGTATATTTTGGCAAAAGTTCTCAACTAGGAGATCTTCTTATATTGAAGTCTCAATCTCGTTATCTTTTACAAAAATTCTCCATCGGCGTTTCATTATTTTATTTATTTTTTATAGAAATAATTCAATAAAAATTTAAAGTGTCATATTTTTAAATAAGAATTTGAAATAGATATTATTTCAATAAGAGCTTAAGTGGGTCATATCTGTCTCAAAGAAAGGCCTACCTCACCGATTAAAGGTCATTTTCGTCCTTTATATTTTAAAACTTTTCCTTTTTGAATTTCTTTCTTTTTCTATGTTTTTCCTTTTCTTTTCCTTTTCTCTCTCTTCCCTTCGTCGGTCATAGTCGGGCCTCATTAATGGCTGGGATGTTGCTAGACTCAGGCAAGGGCCGTTCTCACCCGCCCATCACCCAAACATCGCATAGGCAGCCCTCGCCTAAAGCTGACGAGCCCAATTGGCCTCGATGGGAAGACAAAAAGAAAGAAAACTAAAAACTTATGCTTAGCATTTTTTTTCTAACTAAAATACTCCTTTTTCGAGGGGTAGCCCTCCAGCATGTGTCTTCTTCTTCATTTTTCAATTTTTTTAAATTAAAAAAATTAAAAAATAAAAATAGGAAAGACTAAAATGCCTTGGAGGCCAAGCCTTTTTTTTTAAGCTTTATTGCCATTCGACCCTTCTTTGGAAATAATGAAGCTACTTCAAGTCTTTATTTGAAATAATATCAATTTCATATCATTATTGAGGAAAAAGACACTTGAAAATCTTATTTGAAATTTCCCGGCTTTCATTTAAAACTTTGTGATTTTTGTATTTTTCCAATAAATGTCTAAGGTAAATAAAAGAAAAATGATTAGTTCCCAACAAGATTTCCAGAACTAAGAATCCTCCTCACCTAACCCACATCCACCACCTCCTCCTGCTTCTTCTTCCCCACACACCCAGCATGCACATCAATGTCCCTTCCTCCCACCAAACCACACACACAATCTCTCTCTTTCTCTCTCTGTCTCTCTCTTCCACTGCCCGACCTGATCCGTAGCCCATGGCCTCTACGGCGAACGCCTTCAGGCTCTCCGTCTCTCCGAAGCCCGCCGCCAACGCCTCCGCCGACGCGTTCGTACGGCCGGAGACGCTTTCCTTCTGCTCTTCTGCGGGCGGCGTTCGGTTGAGGCGCAGCGGCGGCGCGTGCTCCGTGAGCGTGGGCGCCGCGAGGTTCAGAGTCCGTGGCGGGCGCGACTCAGGTCATGGACAAGTCCGCGAGCGAGGCCAGCTCCAAGGCTCCCACCATCGTCGACGTCGACCGGGCAACCGGAGCTACCCGATTTACATCGGGTCCGACTCCTGGACCACCCGAGCTCTTGACAGAGGTCATCTTCTATTCTGTTGGAATGCATGCTTTAAATCTCGTGTTATTTGAGTACGATTGATGGGAAAATCTTCGGAGGGAGTTTGATTACGTTGTTTTAATTGTAGTGTCTATCCAATGGAGCCTGATCTGATTGAATAACATGGTCCAGGATTGGATTGAACTTACGAGTGTCCCAGAACTTCAATTGGCTGCTTAGGCTCTAGAGTTGCTTTCAGATCCCTTTGGTGAAAATTGTATTTGTGCTTGCTTTGTACCAGGCATGTTCATGGAAAGAGGGTTCTTGTGGTGACTAACGACACCGTGGCGAAAATTTACTTGGATAAAGTTGTCGACGCTTTAACCAAGGGAAACCCGAATGTTTCTGTCGATCATGTGATCTTACAGATGGTGAGAAGTACAAGGACATGGTAAGTCTCCATAGATCTCTATCCAGGGTTTCAATCACTTAATCGCCTGGTGGAATGGCTTCTGGTGACGTGAGAGGTTGTTTTGATCAGGACACTCTGATGAAAGTCTTTGATAAAGCAATTGAGTCGCGATTGGACCGGCGATGCACATTTGTGGCCCTTGGTGGTGTGTGATCGGTGACATGTGTGGGTATGCTGCTGCTTCGTTCCTCCGTGGTGTTAACTTCATTCAGATCCCCACGACAGTTATGGCTCAGGTCTCTCGTCACTGAGAACTACTGAATTCTTTATCATCAACTTGGCTCTTTATTCCTTGTCTCTTGTGCTGCCGTGCTGATGGATCGTCCTTGTTTTATTTCTTCCCCAGGTGGATTCTTCTGTTGGGGGGAAGACTGGCATAAATCACCGCCTCGGGAAAAATTTGATTGGTGCCTTCTACCAGCCACAGTGTGTGCTTATAGACACTGACACTCTGAACACCTTGCCAGATAGGGAATTGGCATCAGGCCTTGCTGAGGTTATTAAGTATGGGCTTATAAGGGACGCTGAATTTTTCGAGTGGCAGGAAAAGAATATGCATGCCTTAATGGCCAGGTAATATTTTTCTTTTGCTGGGATCCTTTGCTGTTCTTGTGCAAAAGTTTGATGAGTTGATTCATCACAGGGATCCATTGGCACTAGCGTATGCTATAAAGCGTTCCTGTGAAAATAAGCTGAGGTTGTGTCCTTAGACGAAAAAGAAAGTGGATTGAGGGCAACATTGAACTTGGGACACACGTTTGGCCATGTAAGTTTCATGCCTAAGCAATTGGCGTTTGGTTTTACAGCTTGTCAATACATTTTCTTGACCTTGGCATATCCATTTGGGGTTTTGCTGTGAATATGAAATTTTGGATTTTTTCGAACTCCAAGGCATATTGCAAACTCACTTCTCTAACAAGACATGGAGGGGTAAGCATAATTATGTAAGACTGTTATAGAATGACATAAGTTAGTGCTAAGGAACCTCACAAAAGGAATGTGGTGCTGCTGCATCTGTTAATTAGCCCAGATTGCATTAACTGTATGATTTTAAATAACGAGCTCTTCTCGCGTCATTTTCTTGATGCAATCTGCAGCACAATGCATATTCAATCATCTTCTCATCTAGGGTCTCATATCCAATTGTAATTACCAAAGCATTTAGACTGACTTTCCGGAAAGCCTCTCTACATTTTGCTTTCTTATCTTTACACCAGATCAAAGACTCATGCTCAAAACTGTAGCTAACCCTAACCGAAGATATACTGGAGAGTGAAGTTAAATGATTCCATAAAGTCGTATTTACCTAATAAAAGACTTGTTTGGGACGATAGTATCATGGCTTCTCTCATTTACCAACAACAGGTCTGTGTTATTCTTTTATGTCCATCCTTTTTGGTTTACAGTTTGATATGTACTTCTGTTATTTCAGGCTATTGAGACTGGTTTCGGTATGGTCAATGGCTGCATGGAGAAGCAGTTGCGGCAGGCATTGTATGTTCTCTATATTTTTCCTTGCCTTGTTTTTTGCAACAGTTTCCTATAATGCTAAATGAAATCTCTGAACTTCAGGTTATGGCTGTTAATATGTCCTACCGGCTCGGTTGGATCGATGAATCGATTGTGACCCGAGTTGACAAGATTCTAAAGCAGGCTAAATTGCCGATTCTCCCTCCTGAAACCATGACCGTGGAGATGTTTAAGTCTGTTATGCGGTAAGAGAGCTTCATCCATATGATCCTTTGCGTTTGAAAATTCATCTCGTCTTAGGGTGTTGATATGCGTTTTGGAAGTGCAGGTCGACAAGAAGGTAGCCGACGGGGCTGCTAAGACTCATCCTTCTGAAAGGGCCTCTTGGTAACTGCGTCTTCACGGGTGATTATGATAGGAGGTCCTCGATGAGACGCTTCGTGCATTCGCCAAGTCTTGAGAAGCAGATGCAGGGAACGTTCGTTGAGAGATATGTGCAATTCTTTTGTCAGCAGATGTATGTGTAGCTTAGGCAGTGTGGTAAAGCCAGTGTTGTAATTGTTCACACCTTCAATCTGTCAAACCTAGCTCCCATTGGTGATATCTTGTTTATCGTGAACGTTTTACTTCAGACAGATGGGATCGTCAAAACAAAATAAAGATATTGATGGTCTCTCGCTGTGCTCTGCTCCTGTTGCTTGATTGAATCCATTGATGACTAATTGATTGCTGAACAGAGTAATTTCCTTCACAAGGGCAAAATCCCAATTTAATTATGTCCGTCTTAATCTGCTGATATGACTTCCAATCTATTAAAGTTTCAGTAGTGAATAAATTAAAAATTAGGAAGGATATTGTATATTAATTTAAAATTTGGAGATAATTTATGTCATTTTTTCATGTATAGTAATCATGTGCCCTCTGCATCACAAATTGCAGGAAAAGAGATCTTGTTACTCTTAACTGGTGATGCGTATTCATAAAAATTTACGATTTAAGTCCACCATTGAGGGATCAAACTACTAAAAAGATGGTGATTGTTGGGTTGGCGGATCGGGTTGACCAAAGTTCATGGACCCGAAGGCTGAAACCATAGAATCAAGAGATGGTGATCGTTCGCATATGAAAATATCGGATCCGGATAGCTCAAACCCGACCCATTTTGTCCTTAACTCACTTCCAGTCAAATATTATATATATATATATATATATATATATAAAAGATGTAATTGGCTTACTTTCAATTCTTTAACAACAAAATAACATTGCTACAAATTGAAAATTATACTCAATTTGAAATATTTTTACCCTCGTTCTTTTAATCTAATCATCACGTCACACGCTACATGGCATAAATCGATTTCAGAGTTGGTCGATTTTGAGACCGAAAACCCAACATATAGGTCTCGGATTCCATCAAAATGTTCAATTTCTCAGCGACCATGACGTCGTAGTCCGCCAAATGCTACAACACGCGAAAATGTCATGAATTTTCCGGGTATATACTTCTTGCGGGAATCCGAAATCGCAGAAAAGAAAAGAAAAATGGCTGAAAATGACCGCCTCGCCATGGCATGACTCGTTCCCAAAAAAAACGCGACTTCCTATTCTCGGCAGCGAGCTGAGCTGGACGCTGGGCCTCAACGTTCGATTCAAATTCGTTTTAACACCAAGTCTCGAAATAAAGGAAAGGGACAGCTCAAATTCAAAAATCGAACCCAATTAAGAAAATGGGGGGTAAAATCGAATAAATCAAAAAAGATTGGGGGGAAAATTACGAAGATAAATAGCGAAATTTGGGATATCATATCGAGGCATTAAAAGAAGAGAGAGGTTGGTCTCGTTGGCGGTAGGAAAAATCGGTCGCTCCAGGAACGCTTCAACGGCACTAATTTCCGGCTTCAGAAATGGTACACTCTCTCCTCTCTCTCTCTCTTTCTCTCTCTTGCCCGATCTGCATCACCTGCCTCGATCCGCATTTCCATCGCTTCTTGCTTAGATCCCTCGCCGTACCGCTCCGCCACGTTCTCGTCCCGATTCTGCTCCCCCGTCGTACCGCACCCCCCGTGCTTCTGGTTTATTTTCTCTAGGTTTGAGTTTCGGTCTTCTAGGTTCGTTTTTTGTTTCTTCTGAGATCTGGTGCCTTTTGCGTTTTTCGTACTTGTGCTCGCGATGTGCCAGATGCGCGGTTGAGTCGGCGGGGCTAGGAGGAAGAGGCGGCGGCGAAGGCGGCGGCGGCTCGGCGGCGGCATTGTGATCAGGTCTTCGGCTTGAGGAAGATCTGAAGGTGTTGGAGGAGGAGGAGGAGGAGGAGGAAAATGAGCGCATCTAGGTTCATCAAGTGCGTCACCGTCGGCGACGGTGCCGTTGGTAAAAACTTGCTTGTTGATTTCTTATACCAGCAACACTTCCCCACGGTGAGTGCTTGGGAGCCTCCTTTTTGCCGTGTGCCTTTTGCGGTGGGTTTTGGCACTTGCGTGTTCTGCGAATTGCTTCTCGGTTGTGGAAATGATGGTTTATGTGTAGGATTTTCCTGATTATCTGCTTTGACTCGTGGCGTGTTCTTGTGAGGTTTTTGTTGGATTTTTACCTTTCGGGGAGTAAAACGTTGTGAAGGAAAGTCTTGCTTTTCTATGTTTTTATGTTTGACTCTCTTTCCTCACCTAATTGAGGCAGATCTTTGAGGTTTAAGCATTGTATCTGTAGAGCATTGCCTGAATGCTGATACGGGTTTATAGATTCCTGGTGTTGCATACTATGGCTCTTATTTTCTTTGCACTGCTCAATTTGGAAATGCTGCAAATAGCATTTGATGCATTCTGTTCTCTGGTTTGCTAAATTATGGGAGATGCAACTGGGTATTATTATTGCACTTTCTTTGCTATGTCTACCGAAAGGTTGAAGATATCGTCCCAGTTGTGCACATCATACCCTTCTGGCTAGCTGTTTGTAGAATATGCTCCTGTCGCTTATATTGTTGGCCCACCATCCTGTTGTCTGCTACACTACAACCATAGTGCTTTGTACGACAGCTGATAGTTTTGGGGACTCGATTATTTTAGTGTATTAGTGGATCTCAGGATTTATGCTGTCATTTTCTCATTCTATCATATATGGTTCCAGTTGTTGATTTCAGGTAAATGTGTTATGCATTTTTCTTACATTTCTTATGAGTTTAATGCAGCAAATGATTTATTAAATTGTTTGGTTTCTCCTGTTAAGTCTGCTTTAGAAATTTGTGTTTGATTGATTGGTTGGATGTCAAGGGTTTTCTATTCAATATTTGGACATTTTCTCATGATTTGACTGCCGAATGATGGAAACAGGACTATGTGCCAACGGTGTTTGACAATTTTAGTGCCAAATGTGGTGGTTAATGGAAGTACTGTCAATTTGGGATTGTGGGATACTGCTGGTAATTTTTACTTCTTTTGTTTTTTACAATTTTGCCAATTGATTTGGCAATGTAATTTGGTCTTTTTCATTCTGTTGAACAGGACAAGAGGATTATAACAGATTAAGACCTCTAAGTTACCGCGGAGCAGATGTTTTCATACTTGCTTTCTCTCTCATAAGCAAGGCCAGCTATGAAAATGTTTCTAAGAAGGTGGAGAGCCTAATGGTATTTAAGGAGCCTTTTTTTTTCCCACATGATTTTGTATGCTGATATCTTTGTTATCACTTATTATTTCCAGTGGATTCCAGAATTAAAGCATTATGCACCTGGTGTGCCAATAATTCTCGTGGGAACCAAGCTGGGTAATTTCTCTATTCAATTGGCATTTAACTTCTTTCCTGCTTTTTCTCAATAATGTTTTTTGTATTTTTTTTGTGTTAACCTAAACATGCTTGTCATATGTACTCCATTTGCAAGTTGGAAGAAGATGTGATGGCCAACTATTAATTGTCGAACTACATAGCACTGTTTGCAGTTAACTAGTTTAAGCAGTGTTCAGAATTATCAATAAATTCCCCATGATTGATTTCTCTTTTACCAATATTATTTGCAAGTTTTAATTTGTTCGCAGATATCTCTACAACTGTAGTGATCTTAACGTGGAGTTGACTTGAATACATTTACTCTTTCGGTTCCCTTTCTATGTACCCTCCCTCCAGTACATCTGCGTTCTTCCTCAATCTAAATTTGCTGACTACTAATGATAATTGATCCAGATTTGCGAGATGATAAGCAGTTCTTTATAGACCATCCTGGTTCAGTGCCTATTACGACCCAGCAGGTACTGATTATTGCTCATTATTCATTTTAAGCCAAATGAATAGTTCTATCGTTTCCCTTCCTTCCCAAAAAAAAAAAAAAAATAGTTCTATCGTTTCCCATGATTCTTCTATTCCATCTGAACCTTATTATTGCTTCTCTAGGGAGAGGAATTAAGGAAGCTGATTGGAGCTCCTGCATACCTTGAATGCAGTTCGAAAACCCAACAGGTATATGATATTTTTAAACGAGATATTTCATTACGACTACTTGTGCTTTTAAAGATGCCAGCCTTCTTAATGGGTGAAGTCCTATCTGAGTGCAGAATGTGAAGGGCGTCTTTGACGCAGCCATAAGGGTTGTGCTTCAACCGCCAAAACAGAAGAAAAAGAAGAGCAAAGCACAAAAAGCCTGCTCAATATTGTGATTGAGGCTAGGTGTAAAGAGATGTAACAACTTTTCCGACCTGCCTGTATCTCCTTTCGTTCTTGGTTCGTTCTACTGGTAAGCAGCTGCTTTTGTTGTGGGCCATTCCTCGTCTCGACTAACAAAAAAACTCAGTCCTCAGAGAGCATCTGGAAAGCTATTGGGTACCCTTTTATTGGTGTTATGATCTCTAATTACAATCATCATCATCATTGTGTTATCCACTCTTTTCTTAACGCCAGTTCTGATTTTGCTTTATCTATTATGAGACTCCACTTAGGAAACAAAAAAAGAAAACTTTCACGGGAAGTTTTATATATGTATATCTCCCTTGGTGACACTTCTTGGCAAGGCTTGGATGTCTGCGCTCCTCTCATGTTCTTGTCTTCTGTTAGTCACTCGTGTTTGAATTTGATGAGCTTTTCTGATTCTCTCTCTCTCTCTCTCTCAAAATGGCGGCCCACTAAGGAATAAAAGTCAGGTCAGTAAAATAAAAATAAAAAAATAGACGGAAGTCAACGAGTTGCGAGATGTCAAGGTTCTCGGATGACCATTCTTATCCTAGATTTATCATAGTTCAAGTTAGGAGGGACATTTTACCTTCGCATGTTGTAACTTGACTAGCACTTCGCTCATGCTTAGTACCCTTTTATGTACGCCAAGGTGAACGCGATGTGGACTGGTTCGCTAAGTCTTCCTCACTTCTCCCTTCACTAAACAATTTGAGTGCTGACGTATCATTGTCATAAGATCAAAATTCCATTTTTTATTGCTAATTACAGGTAAGAGAACCGATTTCATGTCATCCCATGGTAAAATCTCTCGTGCATCTAACTATAATGTGGCCACTTCCCAACAAAAACAAAAGATTCACCATCTTCTCGTAAGCTTATGATTGAGAGTCTGTGACAAGTGGGTATTTTTATGGTCCCTCAGGAACATATCCGTAGTCGTAACAAGTGGTAATAACATTCGATTTATGGTCATTTCTGTACAAAGTGTCGTAATACAGGTTCTCAATCAGCTGCCGAGATCTACTTTTTGTGTTCCAAAAGGAACAATTTCATCAAAGAACCTTCGATGCCCTCCTCTTGAGAATGTCGAGCGCCAGTTTTGTCTTCCGATCACATCGCCCTTTGTAGCTCTCTCTTTGCTCCTTTGTTGTGTAGCCCCTCTCTTTGGCAATAATCTCCATTTCAATGTGCTTGTTGATGTTCTTTCTTGTTCTACGATCGTTTAATCCCCATTGTTGTCTGGATTCCTCTTCTTCCTATATGGAGCTGCGAGTCAAGCGGAGTACCCCCTATCCATTTGCAAAGGCTATTTTGGTTGCACTGACATTGTGGGAAGATTCGATTCAAAAGTTCAAATCGAAAAGTCGAAAGAAGATCCCTGAACGTACATCAGCAAGCTGGCTTGCGTTATCCGTTCTCGACATTTGTTGACGATAACTATCGGTTCTCGTCGCTTGTCGGTATGGTTGGCCGACAAATGGTTTTGTCCATTTAATCTCTGAGCGCCTACGTGGGCTTATTTGGCTGTCGTGTATTAATTAGCTCCTGACTTTGTGTGCTACCCCCCCCTGTTAACGAGTAAACGAGCCTTACATGCCCTTTACACGAGCGTCGTCCTACTCGTCACAGACGATCGTGTTTGTATAAATGTCTCCCACCTCCTTTTTGCTTCCTTAATTATTTCGTTTCGCTGCTGAAGCTGCTCCATTTTCAGATATGATCAGGTATGCCTGGTCCTACATCCATATGATTAACTCTTTTTTTCTTTTTCTTTTTCTTTTTCTTTTTTTTTTTCCATCTCTATAGTGTTGCTTTTCAATTTTGGTATACTGTGATTACTCGAGAGACATCATCACTACGGTGGATTTACATCGCGATTTTAGGTAGAGAGTTAGTGTCTTAGAGTGAACTGAAGTGTGAGGAGATATGGTTGGGAGTAAGGGTGTCAATGATTCAGTTCGGTTCGGTTCAGTTCTTTGAGAACTGAACTGAACTGAACCGAATTGAACCAATAGGAAGTAAGATGAAACCAACCAAACCTTGTCCTGAACTGAATAAGACTGAACCAAAATTCATTACGATTCGGTTCGGTTCAATTTAGTTCTCGATCATTTCGATTTTTATTTCATTTTTTTTAATGAAAATGGAAAGAATAAAATGAAAAAGGGGAGAGAGAGAGAGCGCACGCGCATTATCGTCAGATCCTGACACATGCCTTTTTATACCCAAAAAAAACCACAAAAGAACACCCTCGCTCACTTATTTTCCATAATGCCCCCATCCTTCTCCCTCCCCTCTGTCTCTTCTGTGTCCTCCAGCACGGCACCTACCCTCGGAACATCGTCTTCCACTTCGTCACCATCGCTCGGACCTCCGCCACAACACGCCTCCACCTTCCTGTACCTCATGTTCCACCTCTACCACTTAGCGCCGATCTCGTCGGCACAAGATCACCTACTCCAGCTGCCGCGCCCCAGACTAGCCCTCAAACTACGCCCATATGTACCTCGCCAACCTCCTCCCCACCTCCATCTAGCCACTCGGCCGCAAGATGACCTCGATAACCTCCTCCCCACATTGAATGGCTAGATTTGGCAAGGCTAGGGCTCGCTGCCTCGCACCTCGCCGGCCCTCGGTCAAGGGCCAGCGGAAGTCGCCGACCTCAGCCACCAAAAAGGGGAAAAAATTATTGAAAAGAAATACAGAAAAAATATTTTTTAGTTTGTTCAGTTAGGTAAACTGAACCAAAATGAAAGAATGGTTATTGAAAGAATGGTTATTTTTCAACTAACCGAACCGAAAATCGAATCAAACAAAAATTTTAGATTTTGGTTTCGGTTCGGTTCGATTAGCGGTTCATTTCAGTTTTGACGCTCCTAGTTGGGAGTACATTCCTAAGCTAGCTCTGGTAGTGGAATGGTATTTCATGGGGAGAAAATGAATAGTATCATTTATATTCCAGTCTTAGGAAGTTGCAGATATCTGACATAATTCATAGCTAACGATTTTTCATAATCGCGCTCCGGAAAATTAATCTCAGTAATATCACGAAAAAAATTGATAAAATACTTTTAATTCAATGGGATCTGGTCGTCCATTCATAGCGATTGGGTCTTTTGTCGAAATTAAATGGCCCTCCAAGAATTTTGACATTGTTTTCCTGGTTAGTTGGGTAAATGACAGACTTAAAAACCTAGCTCTTTCCTTCACTACACGTGAATCATTGGTGCGAGGTTCGAAATAAGCGACGTGAGACCCAGCGAACACTCACAATCTTAGTGACATTTTACACAATAAGTATCATACAAAAACTATGGCACATATAGCGTTCTTTTCTCCATTAGAAAGTCGTCGCATAAAATAACAATTTAGTGAGCACCCATCCTAAGCCATGTGACGGGAATCAACTGTTTGGTGTTTCATTAACCCTAGTGAACTGTTTCATCAAAGTCACGGGTCGATAAGGTTCGGCTCTAGAACTCAATGCGTGAGAGTGAGAGGAAGATTGTTTGGGTTATCTCTGGTGCACCAACATGAGAGGACCCATAATACTTTTAATAGCCTTTCGTCGTGGACAAGTACAGGAAATAGGATGCCGTTGAGGTAGCAATGATGCAGGTAGGGTTTGCAGTTGGAAAACTGGCAATTATTGTGGAGAGCGAGAGACGGCAGCTAGAAAACCACTCGCGTCTCTTTCTACTCCTCTTGGTGGAAAAGTTCTGTACTGTGCCTCGTTCAGGCGGTGCTTCTCTTCGGGACACGGCAGCGTAAAAGTCGCATAACAACAGCGGCATCGAGAGAACGTCCTCGCGACGCCATTGAAGCCCTCCGCGCGAGCATGCTAGTGACTTTTGATCGAACTATTACAATTCAAAAGTTTAACATATGATCGACATAAATAAAAGATTTAAGATTGCATGATAAAAGTGCAACAATCGATCGAGTTATCGCTATCGAAGAATTTAAGATTTTTTTTTTTTTTTTTTTTTGGGGGGGGGGGGGGAATTTTCGCTCGAGTTATGACTACCATCACCATAATGTACACTTCCTTCTTAGGAAAGGACTGGAGATGAGTGCGACCGTGATAGCTATGACTCATCCCTCATAATTAAAAAGCGAAGATCATTCTCGTCAATTTAGTTGGGACGTAGAATTAAATAGCCGTCACTTTGCTCTCTTTTTTTTTTTCCTCTTTTTCTGTTTTTTGCAATTTGATTGTCTTGTATATCATATGGTATACACCATAAGATTGGGATTGGGGGTTGCCAATAATTCATAGATGATGATGATGATGGAGATAGATTGGAGAATCTAAGGAAAATTCTAAATAAGAGCCCGAAAGCCTTTCACTTTCTTAAATATGGATCTGAAGTTGATATTGTCTCAAATAAAGATTTGAAGCGTTTTCTTTGTCTCAAATAAAGACCTGAAGTGGCCATAGCTGTTTCTAATAAGAGCTTACTGGCCGACCAAAAATTCCAACCGATCAAGGATATTTTTGTCAAAATATAATTTAACCTAATTTTTAGTTAAACAAACTTAAAACTAAAAATCTAAAAGTAATAAAAAAAAAAGAGATAGGCGAGAGGGGGCTGTCCTCCCCCCTGTGGCTACCACCACCCCCCCCCCCCCCCCCCCGCTAGTGGGACCGGTGGCCATGGTCGGTGGAGTTGCCAGCACCTTGACTCCGCCAACCAGAGGTAAGGCCTTGGTGGCCCTCGCCATTGAGGGAGAGAGTTGTGGCCCTCTCCCATCTCTAGCGAAGGCCAACTAGGCTGTCACCTCTAGTCAACAGGGTCGTCGGCACCTTGTTTGGGCAACAGCCATAGGTGGGAGAGTAGCCCCCTCACGCCTGTATCTCCTTTCTAACTTTTTTTTAAAAATTTTTTGGAAAAACAGAAAATATATATAGAAAAAGAAAATTACAAAAATTCCCTAATCAATGGTCAATCATGCTCCTTTTTTGAGATAGATATAGCTCATTTAGGCCCTGATTTAAGCTTTTATTTGAGAAAATGAGGGTACTTCAGGTCTTTATTTGAAAAAATATCAAGTTTAGATTCTTATTTGAGAAAATGAGAATTTGGAGCCCATTTTTGAAATCTTCTTGAGAATCTATAGCTTCCTCGACTCATCTAATTTAGACCCCCAAAAAAAAATGTATAGGATGATTCTCAAATCACCCAGATGCATCTAACGGTTTTAGCTTTTAAGATAATTCGCAATGATCCTATAAAATCTCGTATAACTCTGAATTTAAATCTTTCTAAGCCTCATTTGGTTCCTTAATTAAAAATTTTCACGCCCACGGAAAATTCATGCCTTTGTAGAGCCAATAAATAGCTAGCTTTGCCTTTTCCATGTTCACATGAGGAAAAATCGGAGCCTGGACTTCTTCTTCTTCTTCTTCTTCTTCTTCTTTAACTTCCCCTCCTTCCTTTTCTTATTTTTTTTTAGTTGTGCCCATCGAGATGATGCGAACCTTTGGGAGTATCTTTGCTTACCCTCTACTGTGTGAATGTGGTTATCTTCGTCTCCCTCGCCCTAGTCGCGGGCGGAAAGCTCGCTGCCGCCTCTACGCCATCCAACCGCAGCTCGCCGCCCGTGCCAGCAGTCATCGTGTTCGGCGACTCGATCGTCGATCCCGGGAACAACAACAGGATAAAGACGATAGTCAAGTGCGATTTCCCGCCGTACGGGAGGGACTTCGCGGGAGGGAAACGACCGGAAGGTTTTGCAAACGGGAGAGTCCCCTCGGACTTGCTCGGTAATTTCGTCATGCAAATTTCTAAAGTCCCATTCGTTTGCGCTGATTTCATTGACTTTAGTCAAACGCGGTAATTGATCTCCTGGGGACGAATGTTTTCACCTGTAGTAATAGATGCATGACTTGTGCCCTCTCCCTCCCTTTAAACCCTTTTATGTTTACCTTTCTTTCTTTCTTTCTTTTTTATTTTTCAAGTTAATATCTCGACAATCTCAAACTGGTACATCTGTGAAAAATTTATCACGTACTATTTTTTCTATCACAAAAAACTCAAAAGCAGTACATCTATGACAAATTTACTATGTCCATTAATTTTCATTAAATTATATTAATACCATGAAAAATCCAAACCGGCACACCTACGATGAGCGAAGGGTAAAAACCTCACACCGGACACTCTCCAACTGCCACATATCATCCAACTGATAATTTAACGATAAAAATTAACGAATACTAATTGTAGGTAAAATTTATTTCAGATATATTAGTTTGAGGTTTTTATGGTCAAAAAATTAATTTTTGATAAATTTATTGTGAGTGTACCAATTTTTGAGTTTTTCACTGTATTAA
This sequence comes from Psidium friedrichsthalianum, assembly GCA_019149425.1. Taxonomy (NCBI): domain Eukaryota; kingdom Viridiplantae; phylum Streptophyta; class Magnoliopsida; order Myrtales; family Myrtaceae; genus Psidium; species Psidium friedrichsthalianum. The sequence continues at coordinate 30,001 of JAGVVM010001895.1, forward strand.
CCCTTTTTTTTTTTAACCCTATTGACTTTTCTAAGCGTGTAGAGTCGGTGTGTTTACAAGACATCACTTGTTTCTAATTCCTATGCCGATTCTATTACACCGGTCTAGGAGTTTGTGTGGAATTTGTTGCCGGTTTCTTTGGGGATTGTCTTGTCTGTGGGGGAGAGAGTGCGATATTATTGCAAACTTTAGGACGTTTCATGATGTGATTAAATACAAAACAATGCTAATAACGCTTACAAAAGCAAACTGCATCCTAAACCGAGACATAACCTTCCATCATGCTGATCAGGACTACAACGTTATTAACCCAATTTTCTTGCAACGAAATTCCCCAGTCGAAGCATTTGGAGTTAAGCGGTACTTGCCTGCTTATTTGGACCCGAGTCTCAAATTAGAAGACCTCCTCACCGGCGTAAGCTTCGCTTCCGGCGCATCCGGTTTCGATCCTCTCACCTCGAAAATCGCCGTAAGCTCTCGCGCCTCTCCGCCTGCTCTTCCGTTCGACCCTTCTTTGTTTGCTTCTGGTAATTAAGAATTTAAGGTGGTCTTAGGCTTGTACGTTTGTGTATGTGTCGAAACATGCGAAAGAATAGCTGTTGTGACACCGGGGAGCGTCGGTGCGTGCGGGTGCGCGCTGTCTGTAAACGCCGGGCTCCTGACGAGCCACTCGTCTCTTGAATTCAAAAGGAATCGCCTGAAATTTCTTCTGTAACGTGATTATACCGACAGTCAGTCTTGTCGCTATCGGATCAACTGGACCTGTTCAAGGAGTACGTGAGCAAGATCAAATCGGGCGCCGGAGAAGAGGAGGCATCGAACATCGTCACGAACAGCCTCTACATAGTGGTGTGCGGAAGCGACGACATTGCAAACACATACTACTCGACTCCATTCAGGAGAGGGAAATATGACATTCCGGCCTACACTGATCTCATGGTCAGTTCGGCTTCAAGCTTCTTTCAGGTAAGTCCCGGAAGAGAAACATTCTCATCCGAACGACAACGACGATAAAGAAACAGCTGAAAGACATAACACAAGGATTGAATGCGAAACAAAACTGATCCTGAAGTACAAAATGAATGATTTGGCAGGAGCTCTATGGATTAGGAGCAAGAAAATTGGAGTCCTGAGTCTACCACCGATCGGATGTGTGCCCTCACAGAGGACACTTGAAGGAGGATCGGAAAGAGCCTGTTCGGAGCCTGAAAATCAAGCAGCAACCCTCTTCAACTCCAAGCTCTCCTCAGAAATAGACTCCCTCAACCGAAAGCTCTCCGGCTCCAATCTAGTCTATATGGACATCTACTCTTCATTGCTCTCCATCATCCAAAACCCTTCGCAGCACGGTACTTCACCGCATTATCCTCTCTCTCTCTCTCTCTCTCTCTCTCTCTCTCTCTCTCTCTCTCTCTCTCTCTCTCTCTCTGCAAGCTTTCAGCTTCGGATTCGAATCTCCATCGCCATGCCATTGTCAGCCTCGTGTTTGGTCGTGTGCAGGATTTGAAGTGGTAGACAGAGGGTGCTGCTGCGGCACGGGGAACATCGAAGTGAGCATACTGTGTAACCGTCTGGACGATTCCAAGACATGCAAAGATGACACGAAGTACGTCTTCTGGGACAGTTACCATCCGACGGAGAAGGCCTATAAGATCCTCACGGATCAAGTGATCAGCGAGTATGCCGACAAGCTTCTCCATCCGCATTAGTAGTTGTTTACGGGGTGAATTGGATTAGTAAGTAAGGACGCCTCGAAGTTTAATAAGGCCCCCTGCCTCGTATTATAGATTGTATTGGTGGCAGTAGAAAATTGCAACTGTCTGTCAGCCGTCTATCCATTTTGTTCTCATGGCAATAGTGCGTAACGTTCAACTCTTCATTCAAAATTCTCCCATTATTGAAACGATGATGGTACTTTAGCGAATGTTTTTTCTTACCTTCCTGCTTTGGCTAAGTGGGGCGCTCTGACACTGTAGAGGATGTCTGAGATACTATCTTGAGGAATTCCATCAATTACTCCTTCCATGGTGGTCCTCCAGCTAAAATATAAATCTTTCATTGTCCAGCGAAGCTGTGTGGTCATTGTTAAAATTTCTCCGCATTAACTGGCCGGACAGAGGGAAATGAAGCGATTAAGAACCAGAGCAGGACCCAGTACCCCTTATGAAAGAAGAAAAGACTTCTTTCTCAAGCCACTCCCAATGGAGGAGCGCCCACGGAATATGCAGTACGTGAGTCGAAATAATTTCATAGATGATGATGATGATGATGATGGACATAGATGGAGAATCCAGAGAAAATTCCAAATAAGAGCCCAAAATCTTTTCATTTTCTCAAATAAGAATCTAAAGTTGGTGTTATTTCAAATAAAGACTTGAAGTGACTATAGCTATTTAAATAAAGACTTGAGGAGCGCCCGCGGAATATGCAGTACATGAGTCGAAATGTTCTCTAATATTCAAGACGACAGAAGCAGAGTTCTTCTGTTTGGATAGGAAGGATTGATTGCCAATTACCACTTCTCTACATCCCACAATACTTTATCCGGTCAAGTTCATAACAAGAGACACATCTCCAGTTTAATATTATAGCAACTGTTTGAATAATGACAATGGGAGAATTCGTATTAAAAAGTTCTGATGAGACTAATAAGGACATATTAGTCATTACAGAGCTTTCTAACCACAGCAGATTGGAAATTAATGGACAAGTTCAGGAAGTTCTAGACAGGAAAAAAATTCGTATGCATACATATACATATAAAAAATTGGTGACAATAATATCCATCCATTGGCACATCAAATGGGTTTGAATACTATTCCATAAAGTTGACCCCATGCAGTACCGGGAACAGAACTTGAAAAGTCACGTGTACATCTATATAGTGCAAGTGAACGCAAATACAACTTCAACAGATACTGCTAAAAGAAAAAAACTAAATCCTGCAGTCTGTGTGAGTATATACTTCAAGGAGCTGGCCATTCTTGTCAACCCACACAAGAAATTACAATAACGTAGTTCAGACCACCACATCCAGATAATTACCAGCTTAATATCAAGTACCGGTGGATTTCATATCACAGTAACACCTAATGCATCCAACTACAAAATTGCATCCAGCATCCTATTTAAGAACAACTAGAGGGAGGCAAAACAAACTAATACATGTGATAACACCAAGTGACGCAAAACCCACAGGAAAGAATCAACGAAGTTTATTTTGAGCCACAGCCTGACTAATTCCTCCTCATAGAATAAGGCCCCGATTTGATGCCAAGGACTTGCATAGAGGCTTCGTTAAAACCGATGGTACCATACATCTGGAAGGGAATGTTGATTCCTGGAAAAGTACAGCAGCAATCTGCCGCATCTCAGCCAACTTAATACGAGAAGGTGGCCGTGGACCCTGCCTTGGTGCTTTAGGAGTATGAGGAATCGGCATGAAAACTCCCTTCCCATCACCCCTGGCGGAAGCAGTCTATTAAGTATGCATAAATATATTCATGGTTTAACCAGGTAAAAATCAGGCACAGTAAGATGAAAACCATGAGTTAAACCTTTTAAATGGCCAGTGCTCTGTTGGACGAGGAGTCATACTTCTTACATTTCTTGTCGTGAGCGATCTGGTGTAGTGTAGTTGAAGTGAAACTGCCTTGCAATCACAACCTATAGCAATGATCAAAAGGGACCATCATGTCAAGCTATGAGTTCAATTTGATCCACATAGACAGTATGAAGGGAGACAAAACATGAGAGGGAGAGATCGACAGGGTACAAGACACTCACCGCCTTCCTACCCCTTTGAGAGACATGGAAAACTTGCCCTTAGCTGGTCATGATGTAAGTGACAAAGTATTTTGACCTTAAAATTGGAAAGAAAAAGAATTAGATTTTTGAGTGAATAAGCATTTGGCTTAGCGAAGAAAAATAAAACAGTAATAAGAAGAACTCATCCCATCAAAAACAAGAGGCAAAACAAAACTGTACTTTATCCCAGGAATAAACGGAGACATAATATGAAACTTCCAGCTGGAATTCTTATTACCTTTACTCCTGCGGAAGTTAGTACTCACAAAACAACCAAAATATATTGATCTTCTAAAAAACCTCTTGTCTAATGCCCACACCTAATTACAAGAGCTATTTACAGTTAGGTCTATGATTCACTGGAGGCTCATTTCCAAACTTTAACTGGGAAGGGACAAAGTTCTAAAAATGGTTACACAGATTGCAATACACAACCCCAGCTCCAAGAAAACCCACAAAAGAAAACGAGAAAAGCAAGCTATTCGTGGCACTTCACATCCTTGCCTATAAGATTCTTACATGTGCCAGTCCTTAAAACCAATGCAAAATTAAATATCATCCTTTCTATGCACGATCATTCAAAGTCTGCAAAATGCCGGAATCCATGCCAAACAGGCAATATAAGCTAAGCAAAGATAATCTTCTCTCAACATTCAAGCCCATAGCTCAAATCTGATCTAGAGAATATGTTGAAAATGCAGACATAACACAATGAAGAAAGCGAATCTCCGTGAGATGAGAAGATGATAGTAAAACAATACCAGCACGTCTATGCGGTAGAGCCTCAAGCCTGGATTCATTTTACAGTCATTGTCATGAGGCGTCTTTGGTGTCCCACAGTAAGGTTATTTTGGTTAGCCAAATTTACAGGGACACAGAAGGGGGGCTTTTGTCAACTGCTTTATCTTCAAGGAGCACGTCATTGCTCAGCTTCTTAGCATTCCAGAACAGCAACCCTTTTCTTTCCCAATATCAGTACAGGACTTGGCTACCCGAGCCTCTACTAGTACCGCAGTCTGAGCTAGAGCCCCGGGGTTTAAGATACTTCTTGCTTGAGCTCCGCAATCGCCTCTTTTGCCTCGTACCCTTCGTTTCCCTCTCTTTTTGGTGATACTTTCCCCATGTCCCGCCGCACTGTCTTATTTCCTCACTTCAATTCTTCTGCGTCTCCCTGAGAAACATCCAATATCCCTTCAATTCAGCATCTTCACCAGTTTCTGAAGCCAAAGGATAATTTTTTCACTTCACTCATTGCACAAGACTTTACATTTGAAGTGACATAAGTTTCAAGCGACCAAATCGCCACAACTAGGTGTGAAAATTAGCACGACAGTAAACGCACAAGAAATGATCCTTCTCCAAAGCTTACGCAAATCGAGAAACGGCTATCCTCAATCGTCTTTTCTTGACATTTCCGAAATTACAGCAAATTGCGAGCCGCAACATCACCAAAAATCAATACGATAGAGAGAGTTGCGAGCCGAATAAAACTTGTCTTATCATGTATCAACAAACAAACTATTTAAGGACAGTAGAAATTGACGGCAGCCATATCTAATCAGAAATCACAATTAAGCTTATCCAGAAGCCATAGACGTATCTAATCCACCGATGGGATGAAAAGCTTACCTCACCTTGGAGAGCTTCGAGATACGAACCCTAGAAACCAATGCTGGAAGAGCTCGATCAAGACAAAATCTGCATAGCAAAGAGTTCAATCGAGAGAGAATCTCCAGAGAGAGAGAGGGGGGGAAGATATGAAGCGAAACTAGGGTTCGACCTGTATTTGAATTAGGCGAATTTGCCCGCCAAATTTTTACGAGCAACAGTTGCTGCAACTTTTATTTTTGAGGAAAAAAAAACACTACCAAAAGATTGACGTGCTTTTCGGAAAATCATAAAGCTGGACGTCCACGTGGGGCGCTCCCATTGCTCGAGGTTCGCTGCAGTGCCTCCTTGGGCCTCCTTGGGGCCAAGCAATTGCTCTCAAACAATGGTGTATACGAGCAGGTTAGATGGGGTCGATTGGATGATTAGATTATCTAGCTGGATTTTCTTGTGTATTCACTCGATATCCGATTTGTCATTGTCGATTTGATTTTTATTCCATGTGAAATATCTCAAAGAAAAAATCGAAAATTTATATTTTATGAAATATTTTCAAACGATGGTGTGTACGGACCACATCCAACAGACGGCGGCGATTGCGTGATTAGATTATTTGGCTAGATTTTCTTGTATATTCACTTGATATGCGGTTGTCATTGTTGGTTTGATTTTTATTTGATACGAAATATCTCAAAGAAAAAATCAAAATTTTGTATATTTGTGAAATATTTTAAAGGTGAAAAGTTGGAGAAAATATATTCTTAAATAGTAAGGAGGGCTAATTTTAAAAAGGAAAATTGAAAAAGGAGGTTCGTGTGGGGCCCGAAAATCAAAATAAGCCGAGGCGGGAAAATATCAAAATAACTAATCAGAGCATTCTCGTGGGGGCCGGGGGGAGGGCATTAAATGACGAATTCCGCCTGTCACGAGCTATTAATAACAACGCTGGTGAACCGGCTCCTCGTCCTTTAGGGGGAGGGCAAACTTGGAAGATAATTTTCAGGGGCAGTTTGGGTAATTCGGAGCGAGGTTTTTATGAACGTCGGGAAGCTCACGTGATGATGGCTGGACGCGTGAAAGGACGGATTTGACCTCGTAAATTGCCATTTAATGCGCGTGAATGGCGCGCCGTTCACGACGTGATGAAGGGTGCAATTGAGAGGATCCGATGTGTGAATTACTGGACATGAGGACCTCTGGTCAAATATGAAATTTCTGTGGCACACTAATGTTTGCTGATTAATGGTCAACGCATTAATCGAATCTACTTTATACTAAAAAAGCTTAAGTCGGGTCGAATAAGCCGAACCGATCTCTTCGGCAAGAACCTCGGCTTCAGCCTCGTCTTTCGTGTTTCAACGCAGGGATCTCCTTCCGGCTTGTAGATGTCGAGTCGAGCTTCTCTCCAATTCGGTTCGGATGTGCTTTTTCTCGCTTGATACCTCATAAAGCACAGAAAAGCAATCCGACTAGATGAGACTTTCAAAGATTTCACCCCTTTGTGTTATTTGGAGTTGAGGTGAAGAGGGGTAAGCGGTCTATGAAAGATGTATAGAGAACGTGTTAATCTCCTTTCTTTTTTCCTAGTTACGCAAAAAAAAAAAATGGTAGGCCATTCTTTATTTGAATTTTATCATTCCTAATCAAGTATTAGCAAGTTATGGCTCCTCCGTTGAGTATAAGAACTCGATTGTGAAAGGGCAAAATGACATAAACGGTCCATTAACTTTGATTCAATGTGCATTATAGGCTAAGTTAAACATGCTCCAAAAGGTCAGAGACAATACTGGTCAAGTTAAAAATGTAGGGACCACATCACATATTGGGTAAAAGTCAGAGCTCATATTGATCAAATTAAAAAAATCCAATGACTACATTGTACATTATGTCAAAGTTCATTAACCATTTATATCGTTATCCATTGTGGAAATTAGTTACGTCATGGTATAAAAATACTTCAAAGAATACCTCTCGCATTGAATACGAAATTCTCAATCTATGGAATCGCATTTCCAATACCTTCTTAATCACGCAAAAAGAACAAATATTCACCAAACGAATCAATCGATTTCCACAGTACTTTGACCTCTTTTTCTTTTTAATTTTGGGCATTTTCAGTCATTTCCATTGATGGTTATATGGTCAAAAGTACCACCAAGAAAAGGCGAAGCCGAAACGATGGCCATCATGAGTCAAGTCTAGGGAAGATTGAATCCTCCCCCAAAGAGGGCCACTTACACCGTTTTTAATCATCTGTGAGTAGAAAATGCACTTCATGCGGTGGTATGCCCCGCTGCTGCGCACCACCCACCGAAAATATAAAACAAGAAGAATATAGTCATGTTACAATTATTGGTCACTGTCCGTCGGAATCTGTTGTCTGATTTTTAGAATCTGAAATCGGATAAATTCCAACAATTCGGTTCCCAGTTCTACCCATCATATCCGGGAACCATGCTCGTCTCTACACGCGTGACCAAAGTAAGATGGGGTTTATATAACACTGGTTCTACGTCGATGCATGACCGGTACCCACCAGTATAATTGAAAATCAGATTGGTTCCCTTGAGACCCGCTGGTTCAGCTCCGCGTAGTTCATGATTCCTTTGCACGGCCCGGGTATACATCTCTAAATTCTATAAAGGGTACTGTAAAATATTCAAAGATGCATTTAGTTGCCCGAATATAAAGCTAGATAAAATGTGATTCGATGAAATCGTCTGAATTGTTAACCCTCTTTTGTGTTTTCGGAAGAAAAAAAATACCAAGAGCGAGAGACGAGAGAGAAGAGAGATTTTTAGCAATCGACGAGATATGGGTTACTCGAGAGTGATGACCATCGTCACGTTAGTCGTTTTCAATTTCAATTTTTCTCTCTCCCTATCTCACGCTAAGGAACTCCACCTCTTTTTTCTAAAAAATAAAAATTTGAACGTTTATTTCGATATCAAGTCAAAGAAGATTAAGTAATTGATCCAATACCGATGTACTAATAATGCAAATAAAGAAAATATCACATAGCTAGCGCCGTTTATTTCGTGGAAAATAAACAATTTGAAAAATATTTTCTTAGGATGATCGTTTGTACCATTTACAAAAATGAATCAACAAAAAAAAGTAGAGAGAATACGTTATCTAGAAAGCAATCAGACAAGTCAAGACTTTCAATTATTTTCACCCGTTTGTGTTATTTAGAGTTGGGGGTGAAGAGGGTAAGCGGTCTAGGAAAGACGTAGAGAAAATATGTGAATCTTCTTTCTTTTTTCCTAGTTACACAAAAAAAAAAAATGCTAGGCCATTATTTACTTTGAAGTTTCGTTTCAAGTTCTTGATTGCTGCCCATCGGAATCCATTCCTCAATTTTTGGAACTTAGAACTGGACTGATTTCAACAACCCCGATTTTCGATTCTACCCACCGTACTTGGGAATCATGCTCGCCTCTACACGCGTGACCACAGTAAGAAGCGAATTACGCACACTATTTTTGTTTTCAACAGAAACACACAGTAACTATTCCAATCATTTCGCGAGCGTCCGTCAATTGCCACACGGTCGAATCGTCCTAATTCTCTGTATCTACACCTAATTTCTGACTCTCCCAAGCATGGGAAAGATTACGTTCACGACAAATAAAAATAATAATAAAGTGCACAAAGCAACTAGCAAACAACATCCGAAGGCCGACAAAGGGCCCGTGGGCCGTAATACCCACCCTGAGCCTATGACCTTGACGCCCTACGGTGGGCTTTATGGCCCATGCATCCAAAAAACAGTAATCGAGATACCCTCAATTTTCTGCACAAAAAAAAAAAAAACCTCAATTAGAAAGATTGTTCCACCAAATTAGTATATATTAGGGCTGATCGTGTCCCTAGAACCGCCCACTAAGAAGGAATCGCCTGTTGGTTATATGGACTGACCCGACTACGGAAACGCCGATTTGGTCCGATTTCTGGGTAGGCCCATGAAACCGGTCCTATCAAGCTTCACATGATCAGAGACTTGTTTTCCAGCAATTCATGGATTGGTCCCATCAAACTTCTTTTTTTTTTTCAGCAAAAAAAGGATGACACGTTCTTTAATGGCCCTATTGTTTGTAAGAAAAGACTTCAAACGTGTGCAAGGAATGCTTCGTCTTTCTCTTAGTACTTCGAACGGTGAGTAGGCTGAAGAAGCCAAAAAAAAGAAGAATGACGGCAATTAGGGTTTTCAACTTACAACAAATGGAGGGGACAGAGAACGAGAGGGAGACGACCGAGAGCAAGGGAGGAGGTGAGAGCACGAGTCATGTCTGCAAGGAAGGGTCGGAGGTGCGACCATGAGTTTGGGAGAGTTGCATGAGAGAGATTGAGATGAGACGAAATGACTAGTGAGCTAGATTAGGAATTTAGGGTTTTAATTTTTGCATATAAATTATTTAATCAGTTCAATCCCGGTGGGCGGTTCCAAACCCAAAACTATACCGGTACCCACTAATTATAGTTTATTGGAATCGAGAATTAGACTAGTTTACTTGGGACCCGTCGATTTTGGGCTGATCCGATCTGGTCCTGCAAAGATTACTATAAACTCTTCAAAGATGTGTTTGGTCTCTCAGTCTCCCAGTATATAAAGCGGGATAAAATGAGACGGGATGAAATAACCCGTATTGTTAATCCCATTAAAAAAAAAATTTTGTCATGAGTGAAGGACAAGAGGGAAGAGAGATTTTTAGCAACCAATGGGATAGGGGTTGCTTGACAGGGAGAGAGAATCAAGGATGATGGCCCTGGGTGAGGCGGCCCTTACCAGTGGCCCACAAGAATTGCCGGCGGCCCTTGCTGGCCAAAGCCAAAGTTTAATTAAAAAGAGGAAAAAAATAATTTTAAAAAATATATTTTTTTACAAAATATACTAGTAAAAAATATTCACGTTGGCGTCGATCATTGACATCACTATTCAATGAAAATTTTTGACACGAAAATAAGCGTGTAGGGGAGTTAAGACATTTTTAATTTCTGGACAAACTCACATCCTATTTAAGGGAAAATTATCTAACGGTCCGTTTGATAAAAAAAAAGTCGAAAAGTTTTTGGAGCATCGTGAAAATCTCAGTCAATTCATATTGCAAAATTAAAACAAATGAAAAAGAGCAAGGAAAAGCCGGTCCGAAACCACGTGACCGTACGATGGAAAGGAAAAAACATCGTCCGCTTGGGATAAAAAAGGAAAAGGTTAAATGACCCGAGATGGTGCTGGTTTGCTGCATGGCCGGGTGTCACATTCGTACTCGGTGGGGTCCACGCTCGTAACCAGCACCCAAAGAGTCTAGGACCCTCCATGACACGTGACTTCCTCCCGTTCGTGAACACTTTTTGCCGAAATAGTTGTGAATTGACCAAATACCCCCAAACTAGGGTAATTTGTCTGAGAAAAAATGGCGCAAATTACCATAATTTTTTACCCAACATGCAATACGATCATGAACTTTCAATTTGCTCGGCATAATCCTTAAACTGTCATGCATGTCCATAATTAAAAATTCATGCATCACATTGTACATTGGACCAAGATTTATGGCTCACATTTAATAAATTAAAAATTCAGGAACTATGACATATCGAGCCAAAGTTTAGGGGGTAATTGTGTAATTATCCCTTTGTCATGCGATCCATCGTTTTAAGATGATGCAAATTTTGGCCATAATATCATGCATTCTTTTTTATGACTCCGATTATTTTGTGAAAATTTGATTTAGAAAATATTTTTCTAAAATCAATTGCTTGTGTCGCATTGCTTACAAAAATGGATGAATGAAAATATTTTTTAATCATTAACGAGGAAGTTTAACTATAAATTTTACGGACAATGAAAACATTATTTATTGACTAATTATTTCAAGTAGTATGAATGAATAATTATTTCAAGTAATATGAATGATCATTTTAAGGAAAACATATTTTTTAAATTATTTACTTTTCAAAAAATAAACGAAGCCAAAGCATATACAAAGAACATTTGGTGGATCACATTGGAAGAAAATATACATAGCCTCACATGCACATCTCTCTCTATAGAAGACGACGAATGACAGATCTACGCTACAGCTCTACAAATAACTAGCTTGATTGATGCCTTTTCACTGGTGTGAAAAGTTGAAAAAATTATTCAAAATTAATTGTCTTCTCACTCAAATGATAAAACAAGAATTTCATTATTTTTGATATAGATAAACGATTTTTAACCATGTCACTGATGAATGCTAATTAGCAATTAGCTTGATTTTTATCATGGCATCAGGGAAAAGAATTTCACAAAATTTCACAAAATTTCATTACCTCATGAAAAGCCAATCATTGCCTAGATTAGCCAACGCAATTTGGACAAAAATAAAATTGCGATGCCGGGATCCGAAAAGAAACGGAAAAAAACAAAGAAAAAATTCAAAAAATATAAAATGATGAAAATATCATTGATTAGATCATTTTTTGAAATAATGAGAACATTTTAGATTCTTTTTTAAAATAATGATTATTTTATATTCTTATTTTAGAAAATAAAAATATTCCGTACCCTCATTTAAAATTTTGCCCGCAAAATCGTCTGATTTTGCATCTTCGGACAACAGAACAGTTTGAAGAGGGTACGGGTGTAATTAGCCTACGTGGACGTGAGCAACAAGGTAATTTAGACACAGCGGGGAGAGAGAGTCGCCGCTTTGTGTGGGGTCCCTCTGCCATGGTGAAGAGTCCCTTGCGCCACCACCTGCAAGCCGAAGAAGACCAGAACGCAGAGACCAAACATACTCCACCGACGCAGTAGCGAGCCACCCAGAAATCGACACTCGCTCACCCCCTCCCCCCCTCTCTCTCTCTCTCTCCCCCACCACTTCGTGCATCCCCCGACACGCGCCCACGTTCACGAGGAGCAGGAGCTTTTGCGGCGGCTGCGGCCGAGGAGGAAGAAGAAATGTCCGCCGGACTCTGAAACCAAGGCTTCTCCACCCACTTCTTCTTCTTCATTTTCGTCCGCGTCGCTTCTGTACGGCCATTCCCACCATGGGCACCGCGTAGCGCCGGCTTCCTTGTGCATTAAATCTGCTGGAGCGACCGAGATCTCGGGGCGGATCCCATTTGGCCGAGTCTCTTCGCTGGAAGACGAGTTGACGGCTGAGTCGCTGTGTCTCTCGAAGTTCTGTCGGATTTCTAGTCAATAAGCGCGAGCTGCGGCGAGGTACGGTGGCTGTTATGGCGGTCGAGGAGATTCAGTCCGAATTCGCGGCGGTTTCAGCGGAGGAGGTACGTTTTGTCTTTCTTGTTTTGTTGTTCTGTTTGATATTATTGCCTACTTGTTGTCGGAGCGACAAGCTAATCATCCATCATTGCTTTATTTATTTTCTTTTTCCTTTGTCTGCCTTTAAGTTACATCGTTGAAAAGCAGGTCAATGAGCTTGCTCAATGATCTTCCAAAGGTCGTCAATCTCATTTCGCTTTGTGAACTTTTTTTTTTCCGTTGGCAGTCGATCGGGACTTAACTCTGGATTATTCCTTGCTCGACATGGGCAGTATCATGCGCAGCATTCTCGTTTTGCCTTAAAGCCAGATCATCGGTATCGCCTCCTTGTTCTTCATGATTGGCGGCTCTCAGTCTGTGCTTGTTCTTGACAGAATGCGGCGGAGAAACACGCTGCTAAATTTAGATCATCATTACTTTTTTTTTGGGTAAGGTAGATCATCATTACTTTTCTCTGTCCGCGTTCTAAATGTGTGGATGGGCGCGATAAGTGATGGCACTGGATTGTTGAAAGCGTGTTTCATGATTGCAGTATAACCTGGCGCAAATTTAGTAGTCTTTGACTGGAGTCATAGATTAACAGCGGGTATAGTAGGCTAGCGGTGTGCTTTTTCGAGGGGCGAAGATGGTGTTCTCATGGGATCTTTTCGGGGAGGCCGCTAGTATAGCCCAACTCACGGGGCTCGACGCAACTCGACTAATTGGAATGATAGTGCAAGCGGCGAATACAGCGCGGTTGCACAAGAGGAACTGTCGGCAATTCGCTCAGCATTTGAAACTGATCGGTAACTTGTTGCAACAACTAAAGATATCGGAGCTAAAGAAGTACCCCGAGACGAGGGAGCCTTTGGAGCAGCTTGAGGATGCTCTCAGACGGTCCTACATTCTGGTCAACAGCTGCCAGGAACGGAGTTACTTCTATTTGTTGGCTATGGGGTGGAACATCGTTTATCACTTTAGGCGAGCCCAGAATGAGATTGATCAATACTTGAAAATCATCCCTCTCATCACCCTCGTGGACAATGCTAGAGTTCGGGTACGGATTTCTCTCTCTCTGTGTTGGCCGTGCAGTGCAAATGCTAAACATTTCGCGTTTCTTGACATCGTGTTGTTATTGAATGTATCATTCAAAACTTAGTGAAATATTGCACCAGGAAAGAACTGTCTTGTCTTCAATTTATGGAAATTTTATGAAACTGAAACGTTGGTTGATTGCATATGTCTTTCCCTCATAGATAAGTGCTCCAAGTTGAAAGAATAATATGTAAGCAACGTACAGGAGAGAATGGAAGCTATCGAGAAGGATCAACACGAGTACTCACTAGATGAAGATGACAAGAAGGTGCAGGATATAATCCTGCAACGAGAACCATCAAAGCATGACACCATGGTGTTGAAAAAATCTCTTTCCTGTTCCTACCCCGATCTTGGATTTGGTGAGGCGCTGCGAAAGGAAAATGAGAAGCTTCAGCTGGAACTACAACGGTCTCAAGCTACTCTGGATGTGAACCAGTGCGAAGTAATTCAACATTTGATCGATGTCACAGAAACTGTTACAATGAATATGGTGTCTGAGAATAATTCCCCTACAGTAGGATCCAAAGGAATTATGGGCAATGTTTCAGACGCTAGTAATGAAAACAATCATCCTTCAGATGCAAGGCGTTCTAAGAAAAGTGATTGCTCGACTACTACAAGGTAGTTTTCGCTCAAATTCAGCTGAAGTTGAATAAATTTGTTAAATATGTTGGCTGGTATAATATTTGTTGCAAAAATATATTTCATATTGTTGTTAGAGTTGATGAGGCCCCCGCTCAAATGTAACATTTATATTAGGAACAGCTTACTGTGAGTAAAACTAGCGGCAGAAAGTTGATTTTTTCACAGAACAATGAAGGATCTTTCCAAGTCTTGTTTTTCAGACCATGTCAGCTTGGTTTTGGCTGATGATGTACAGGCTCCGAGGATGGACGCTTTTGACTCTTCAAACTAAGTCAAATAAGGGGAAAGTTTAGGGTTATTTTTGTAATTTTGATTGTTTCAGAAAGGTCGCTTAGTATTTTAGGTAGCTTTTGTTATTTTTTTCCAACGAAAAATCACCCTGTATTAGACTTTGCGTGACTAAGATAGTGCTTTGATTGACTATAATTCATAGAAGGGTAGGATACAGAAGAACCATAGTATATGCATGTGTAGAAGTCAGAATGTTTCCCCCATCTCTTTCACTGGGAGGCAGATGCATCAGCACATTAGTTTTTCCCATCATGTATTATGATTAATGTGCTGCCACTTAAGGAGATGTGATTATATTGATTTTACTAGAATTCTCTGCTGAGCGTCATCCGTCCTCTGTAGTTTGGGCCGTGCTCTAAAACCTGATTCCCTATTTTTCTGTACAGAAAAGTGCCTGCTATCTTGTATGGCCATGAAGCATTGTCAGTTAGAGGTTCACATCAACGTGAAGAATGGCATTCTGACTTGCTTGGCTGTTGTTCAGAACCACTTCTGTGTATGTTTTCTTATGCCACGAAACCCTTGTTTAGAGCTACAAGAAATGGAAATGATGCATAGCAATTTTCAAGAAATGATTCAGTCGATCAATTTATGTCTTTCTGTACATCTTTGATGGTGGATTAGTCACATGATTAATCTCATGGAAGGCTAGTACTTATGGTGCAGTCAGTCTCCCTGGTCCATTGCCATGAAAAAAAAAAAAAATCCATAGTTCTGTCTTGTTACTGGTTCCTTTCAATGTCTATTATAGCTCAGTTAGTGTTCAACCGAGAGAAATAGTTGAAGTGTGATTCTCTAATAAAAAGGTGGTGATTGGGCATATGATTCCTTAATGCACAAAAGTCAGAAATGCCCATTAAAAAGATATTCCTTTTAACCAATGAGTTTAATACGAGGAGATTGTTAGGGAGGACTGAGGAGATATTTTGCACGGTAGCATAAGATAGGTGAGAAGGCTTTGAAGATGGCCCTTGGCAGCGAGTCTTTGTACTTTAGTCGGCTTCTCCTGACGGATAGATGGAGTGGGAGGCCATTATTAACTGATGTTCAATGTATATTAGGATTATTGGAGCTCAACATATTCCTTTAACTGATCTCTGACGAGAGAATCAATAACCATTAACTCTAGTAATTGTGGTTAGCATGATTCAAAAATTGGCACGGTGGAGCGGCTTTTTGTGCGCACGAAATGTGATATTTGGTATGCTTGTGTTGTTACTGGTCATCAGCTAGAATATCTTGGTATGGACCGTCGCAAATCTGTCCTAAGGCATGAGAGGACGATTGTTTCGCCACAGAGTACAGTGCATTGGCCTTATTGAACAAAGTTCTGCTATTCAAAACGCAATCCTATTAGTGTAAATGAACTTCTAAGCTGCTCATTTGGTTGGCAGGTGTGAAAACACTCTTCTTCCCTTGTGGCACATTTTCAAGGGTTGCTACTGTGGCATCTAACAGGCCCATATGTAAGAAGCTTCACATTCTTTTTTCTGATGATCTTTTTTATTTATTATTATGTACTAACAGGTAGTTGCTTAGTCAATCCAGTGATCCTGACTTTTCAATGTTCTTGTCACTGAATTTCTTGCTGAAAACGTGATTGTGTCACCATTATGGGACAAATCTGCATTTGAATGCATGCCTTTTTATGATCTAAATTTCTACAGTTACTACTTGAATAAATGAGTACTCTGTCTTTGGAAGTCTATCTGGGTTTGATGCTCTGAAATACTTATGAGAAATTTTTGTTACATGGTCATCAGCCTCGGCAGAAGCATGTAATGAGTTGATGGCTTACTCATTGGTGTTATCATGCTGTTGCTATACTTGCTGTGTCAGGAGGAGGCTTCGCATGTTTTTGAACATCAAGGTAACAGGATTGGCCAGCTACGCATATTTTGGTTTGAGTGACAATGTGCCAATTTCATAAGCACTCTTATCTTTTTTGGTAACTGCCACTATTTCTTCCCTGAAAAGAAATGACACTTTGAAGTCTTATCCTGTTCTCAATTTGGAATCAGACCAGTGGGGCCTGCTCTGCTAAGTTCAAACTTGAACTCGTCCAAGCAGATGATTTCAGCTGATCCTCTCGTCATTCTGTTTAACTGGAGAGGAGGGAACAATACGCATTCTGAAACAAAGATTTTTTTCACCACTCCAATTACGAGAGTTAAAAGTGCGAAAGTGTGAGGAAATGGCTAGGAATGGCAGCCAGAAAATAGCCCCAATATCAGCATTCTTGTACACTAATTGTTTGAAAAATTGAAACTATTTGTTACCAGGTAAACTTCCAAATAACTTTAGTATAAGATAATCCAACCTAGGTTCGTCATGGAACTGACAACCTACCACCATCTTACTTGTTATAGTGTGGAGGGTGAGATACATGGATCGTCTTACTTTTTTATGGTTTTTTTCATTTTCAAATCTTCGATAAGAATATTGGCATTTTGAATGTAATATCCTTTCACGTCCTCTTAGGTCTGATCTTAGTTCTTTTAACAAGCACCCTTGTGTTACATTCAAACAAGGAGCGCTCTGCTCTATTTATTGTTCTTCTTGTGACCGTTTTTCTTTTTAACCTTTACTGCAGGGAGGATGGTTTGATGACTTCCTCTCCCACTTGTTGTGCTGCTGTTGTGCCCTTGTCCAAGAATGGCGGGAAGTGGAGATACGCGGGATAAAAGGTAAACCTTTTGCATGAAACTCTAGCATGAAAAATTCGACCTATCCGATTCTTTTATGCCTATACAGCACTTCATGATGGTTTTAGAACAGCAGTTGTTTTTCCTTGGATGTGTGATTCACTTGAAATGAAAAACGCCTTGTAGGTCCGGTGAATGCCAAAACCAGTGCTCCGCCCTTGCAGTACATGCAATCTTAAAGCGGCAGGAGGAAACAACTGTACATTAATCAGAAGTTTGAGTACGATATAGTCTTAATATACACGTAGAGAGGTGATGTTTTCTTCCTTTGTTTCTTCTTAGTCCATAGGGTGCCTCATGTAGGGTGTGTCTGCTGTGCCTCGGATGGCCTGAGTAGTCAGTGTCTCTTCATCATTCCAGGATCTGTTTCTCATGAACCACATGGAAAGGATGTCTTGTTCAAGAATAGCAGTTTTTACCTTTGTTATTTAGGCTGTTCTGTTGTTAGAACTACGAATAGATCCAGAAACCTGTTCATATATTGATGGTGATCGGCTGATCTAGTGTTCTTCGGGCAATTGTTTCTCCTTATTAATGCCCGCCTTATCCGTGTAGAAGGCTTTCCTACTCTCCAGTGGTTTATACTGCTATTTTTTTCCCGCCTGCACGGTTTCAATTACGACCCAACAATCATCTGATCTCTCGTTTGGCCTGTGATAAGGAATTGCATTGCTTACTCGATATTCATATGCCATGATACACACTTTCGTCCTTCTCATTCGAAGCTTGGTTCGAGCATCACCCTCGCGCGCTCTATGGAGGAGCCATTGCAGTAGCCCGGACCGTTGCGGGAAGAATGAGTTGCTGATGGTTTTGGACCCGGTAACAACACGAAAATGCACCCCTGTGTTCCATATGGCCACCAAAATGCTGATATTTATGTTGGGCGTATGCAAGCGGCGTGAAATTTGTTTTAGCCAGGTTGTTGGTGACATTGGAGTTCAGAACAACTGGTTTTGCCCTAAAAAGTTAGCGTTAACAATAAGACACCATTTTGGTGGAAAAAAAAAAGGCCATGATTTGCACGTTAATTTTAATATTCGGATTCATATAAACCTAAGCAATGAGAGAAGTTTTTGATAGATCAAGATTCCGTTTATTTTTTAAAAAATAACTTCTAGAAAAACATTTTTGGATTTTTTGACATTTGGTTTGTAGAAAATAAACCAATAAAAAATATTTTCCACCAACGACAAAAATAGCTTCAAATGCGTGCAAGGTCGGTGAGCTTGTCCTTGGCTTGTGGCTGGTAGAGGAAGAAAGAAAAAGAAAAAAAGTATAAATATTTAAGAAATCAAAATTTTATTCCAAAAAGTTACGAAAATGATCCACGTTAGCGCTGATCATGTCACGTAAGACAATCGGATCCTCATCAACAAATTTTTGACCAAACAGTAACGCAGAAAATCAAATGAGATTTTTCTTACTAACCGATAAACAACTGAGAAGTGGGTGATTTAACCGAAATCACTTCCTTGATTCGACAAATCTCCTTTTTATCTTCATCTTCTTATAGAGAAATGTGAATTAATATGGATTGTGATTGATGTTAGCTCTATTGATCTAGTGAAGTTGTGCTTGCTATTCTGTTACGTTCTATTGTGATTAATAATAAGTGTGATTGCTGATGTCTGGATTAATCTTGCTAGAGTCTGAGTTTAACTCACTCATCTCCTACATGTCTATATATTTTTTCACACTGCCCTTTTCAGCTTTATTATTTTTAACAAAGCACGCTGGTCGTCCTACAGCGAGAGAGAACTTGTCGTGCTTCAATCGTCCTCCCTTAAGATTCTATTGGAGACATCTTTTAAGACCCTTCGTAATTCTGTTTTCCGAGGCCATCTTAAAATATTTCGATCAGTTAAGTCCTTACAAAAGTCAAATTTTTATTCAAACACGAGTTATAAAGTTTGCACCGACATTTTTATAATTAAATGAAGAAAATTCGAAATATAAATTTTCAGGATCGTACCAAACACATTTATGTTTCATTTTTTGTTTCGAAAATAGAAATTTTTTGTAATTGCCAAATGAGTTCTTCTGCTCGGAAACTCGTTCGGAGAATAGAAATAGAAAATACTTATTTCTGAATGGAAATTGTTATCTAGAATAAAAAATTTAGCAAACACACTTTGGTTCCCCAATCATCGGTGGCGAATAACTCGCATGTGCATCCAACCCACTCGTGCTCTTAATAGATTTTACCTCCGAAATAGAAAAAAAATAAATAAAAATAGATTTATTTCATTTCCAGAAACAAATAAAGGTCGAGAAAATATTAGGTGTTCTTAGGATGTGTTTGTTTAATGGAAAGTCAAAGATTTGAAAAATATTTTTCAAAAAATAAATACTTGTATCTTTTAGAAAAATTTGTCAACGAAAAATATTTTCATCATCAATAACATCTTATGGCTAACTATTTTCGCGATGATAAAAATATATTTTATTTATTTATTTTTATGAGTGATACAATCATTTATTTCTTGAAAAATATTTTGAAAGTGTTTGATTTTTCGTGATCTAAGAAAGCACCAACACATCACTAAATCACTTCGTTAATTGATCGACACGTGTCACGTATGGCCTACGGTTCAGATTTTCGGACACCCTTTTCTCTGACCTTTTCTTTTCCCTAAACACTCCCAGCTTTTTGTGTTTTCCTCTTTTCTTTTTCTTTTCTTTTTCTATTTATCTTATTTTGAATTCTGGGTTTTGTGCGAGTGAAAATATGGCAGTAGTTAGAAAATATTAGGATGCCGGTTGAAGTGCCTCGCGATCGCCTGCGGCCGGCGGCGAGGGAGCCGCTAGCTGAGCCGCCAAGATCGTGGGCGGCGAGGCCTTGCCGCTAGCTAAGCCGCCGAGATCGTGGCCCGCACGAATTGGCGGCCGCCGTGGCGAAGACGACGATGACGACTAGGGGACGGGCCTGCTTGGCTGAGGCGGCAGGGCGGGCGGCAGCGGACTGCGCAGCGTTGTGCTGCTGCTGCTGCCCGTGCACCATCGTGAACCTCCTCACGATGGCCGTCCACCGCCGCGTGAGGCGAAGGCGGCAGCGCTCCGCGGCGGCGAACCGGAAGAAGAAGGACCAGAACCTGAGCTCCATGGCGCTTCGTGGGTGCTGTGTACAGCCAGATCTTGGATCTGTCAACCGCCGGGGGGTGGGGGGGGGGGGAGCATGCGAGAGAGAGGAGAGAGAAAGCCTAGTAACAGAGGAGAGATTTTGCAGAAATTTAGAGAGAGAGGGTAGGCCGTGGGGGTGTTTTGGGAAAAGAAAAGGTGAGAGAAAATAGGGATTCTGAGAAATCCAAATTGTGGGCCTACGTGACACGTGTCGATCAATTAATGGAGTCGGAGACGTGCCGGTGCTCGCACCTAATATTTTCTCAAAAAAGTTACCCCAATCCTCTCTCTCTCTATCTGAAGGACGAAATCGCTATCTAGGGTTTGCGATCCCCAATCCCCAATCTGAGCAACCACGGTCGCCCGCACAAGATCCGCACCGGATAAGCGGAGCAGAAGCACGATGTCCTCAACGAAGAAGATCACGCTCCGGAGCTCCGACGGCGAGTCCTTCGAGGTCGACGAGGCGGTGGCCGTCGAGTCGCAGACCATCAAGCACATGATCGAGGACGACTGCGCTGACAGCGGGATCCCCCTCCCCAACGTCACCAGCAGGATTCTGGCCAAGGTCATCGAGTACTGCAAGAAGCACGTCGAGTCCGGCAAGTCGGACGATCGCACCACCGACGACGACCTCAAGGCCTGGGACGCCGAGTTCGTCAAAGTCGACCAGGCCACTCTCTTCGATCTCATCCTGGTCAGTCGATTCTTTAGTTCCTCGAACGGCTTGTTAGTTCTGTACCCGTGTAGGTAGTTTCGGATTCCAGCTAGAGTCGATTGTAGTGCGGTGATTACTCCTTTGAGCTCTACTAGCTTGTTCGTAGCGGTTTGGTTCGGAAGGGATTATGTCAAGGCCTTGATAAAATTCCGGTGAATCACGCGTTCACCTCCTGCACTTTGTTAACACCCGGACAGTAGTTGCAGGAACACTACCTTGATGTTTTGAGTACGCACGTACTTATACTGTCGTTAGAATACACACGGACGCATCCTGTCATTTGATGATTATGCACATCTTTTTATTGGATTTGATAGAATGTGCCGTTGCAAGTTTTGAGGAGCAGCTAGTGTACGCTTTGGCAATGATATACTGTTCTTATGTTCAAATTTGTGCCGTGGGATGTCTGGTTAGCATTTGAGCTGCCAATTTTTGCTGGAGCAGCCGATGGCTGTTGGTGTCCACAGGACGAGGCATGTGTTTGCCGATGCTAGGTTTGGTATGCTAAGTTGTTCATGCATAATTCTTTACTTAAAAGTGCTCTGTGTTGGTAATGCAGTGTTGATCGGTGGTATGGTCTCATCACACAAATTTTGTACTTTTTCAGTTTTCTGATGTTTTCATTTGCGATTAGAAGTGTCTCTATAGATTTATATTAGTTTGTATCTATACGCATTTGGATTGTGGATCTCATCTTTGTTGAATCTGAGAGTCTTTTGATACATCACTATGTATTTGAATTAAACTTGGTGGTTTGGATCCCAAATTACCTCAATTTCTGTCTCAAGGCAATAAAGGAAAAGTTAACAGGAGGTCTCACTAGACTAGGTAGCAATTATTATATGTGGTTGGTTTTGAGGCAGTTTAAGGTGTAAGTGAATTAGTGCAAATTTTTGTCCATCGTTTACTGTGGTTTTGTCGTGCGATATTTGATAAGATGTCTTGAAGACAAACTGATGGTGCAACTTGTGTGCTTTCTCAATGAACATAATTAGGGTTCTGTAAAAAGAATTGAATAAGTTTTCTTATACTTGTAGACAGGCAGGTTCTGGGAAGAGCTTCTTGTTATATTCACTAGGAACTGACAAGTTCTCGATCTACTTGCCCAGGTCTATTCGAGATAGAAGAAAAGGGTGGAAAGAAAGAAAGAAAAAAAGAAAAAGGTTTTTTTTTGGGTGGGGTTGGAATCTAAGATTTGCTCACTAGATTTCATTTCAAGATGTAACCTCTAATATTCTCAGGTACAAAGCAATCTCCATTACTCAAAAAGCTCATCAGTCAGTCACTTTTCCTACCTGCCCATTGGCCAACTAAATATAAATGTTTTAGAGTAGCATCTTTTCTTGTGTCTTACTGGTAATAAGAGAGTTAGTGGCTGTACTCATCCTTTCTTTTGCCAATTGACAATGGAGTACTAAACTTTGAAGAGAGGGCCCGTTCTTTATATTGACTGAAATCCCTTGGCCTCTTCATGGTGATCTTAGAAAAGAAATTGGTTACTATTAATAGTTCTGGAGTATAACACAGAAGATGCTCCAGAATGTATTTTCACTGGGATGCATTGTGGAGTTGGTGCCTAATTCTGGTAGATTTCATACTTGACTCCAATGTTGAGTTATTGAAGTCCGGCTGTTTCATGGTTGAAATGTTGTCTACGCTAGCCAGGATGCGAAAACTATCTGCACATCTAGGGATTGCAAACTATCTGAAAGTGTGGCTCTTTGTTAAACCGGCTGCAACTATCTGAACATCAAGGGATTGCTGGATCTAACGTGCCAGACTGTGGCAGACATGATCAAGGGAAACCTCCGGAGGAGATTCGTAAGACTTTCAACATCAAGAATGACTTCACCCCTGAGGAAGAAGAGGAGGTTCGCCGCGAGAATCAGTGGGCTTTTGAATGATAGCGCATCTTTGTCAATTGGAATCTGTAATTGGCCAGTGTGTGTCTCTCTGTTATTCAGATCTGCAGTCGTGCACTAGATGTTAAATATGCTATCATCTTTTGAATGTCAATGCGTGATTGCTGGAGGAATCGGTGGTATTTGTTCAGTTACACACCTGCTGTCGACCAACTGTTTACTTCTCCTTGACTATGACTAGTCTAATTTATCTGCTCTGTTGTTTTATGTATTCTAGTAAGGGTGAGCAAAAAAATCATATCTATCCAAACCGGATCGGAACGTATCCAATCGTTTGATTTTGAATGAAATTAGGTTACGGTCCGGTTTCCTGTTCCAATTTTCTGGAATCGGCGAGTATCAGTTTGGTTTGTGAGTTCGAATGGGAGTCATTCAACTGGCCCACTGTAGCAGTCTTTTTATATAATACAAATGTATATTCTTTTAACTGAAATCGTTCTCCCTCAAAGGTCTTGCTTGGTCCTTGATTTTTAAAATTTTCACTTTTGATTAGCTGCTTTTGACCTCACATGTATTGCCGACCGGCGTAATCTCCATGCAGTATACTTTCCTAGTGCAAGTAGTCAAGTATGGACTATTCTTTAATTCTTTTTCAGTTCACTGGTACTCAATCAAAATGCTTTTGTGGCATGGTTCTCATCTTACAAATTGGACGGTAATAATTGCTTTTGTGGCATGGTTCTCATCTTACAAATTGGGCGGTTATAACTTGCTTTTGTGGCATAGTTTTCCTCCTCCAATCGTTGAGGATTGGTTTTATTTTTTTAATTGATGTTGGTGATCGATAGGAACGCAATAAAGATTCAATTGGAATTGGATCAGACTTGGTAGTTACGGTTTTGGGTGGATTTATAGAATGGGGGGTGGTTCACGGTTCGCATTTTACAGAATCGATTCCTAGCGGGCAGTTCTTGATTTTTGGGTGGGAATCACCCTCGTAAAATCGATCATCCTTATATTTTAGTAGTACTTTCATGTTCTGGGGACCCAGATGGTCATCTCCTATTGTCACTGACAATAATCCTGATCCTAAACGAGCCACTATCAATTTTGGAAACCATACCATCAAGGAAACATAATCTGAGAATAACTTTATTGCATTAGATTCTCGTAAATATAATTGAAAAATTATAATGAATCAAGTGTTCGGTTGGTGTAGATCTTCAATGAATACCGGCAAAAACCTTTTTGAGTTTCCGTCGTCTGATAGAACGCCTCGCGCCCAAACTTCCTTCAGATGAAAAAACTTTGATAGGCAAGCTGGTCATGGATGGTTCAGACGTGTATCAGTAGTGTGAAGGCGAGATTTCATCTCTCACCATAGTTACTCTGTAAGTGCCAAATTCCGTCGGGTTCAGAAGCTGGTCTCCTATGGTATGAAAAAATGCCCGCTTCAATGTACATTGCAGATTCGTCTGTGGCCTCCCAAAATTCAAAGTCAGGTCACTCAGCAAGTTCTTCCCTTAATTGACCCTTGTACAACTGATCTCTTCTTGCCAAACATCACTCACAGTGAACCGATGAACAATATCGTTCAAGTCTACAAGACCACACTGTGGTATCCTTCCAATCGTCTTCTTCTTCATGACATCCTTCAATCTGAGAACATCTTCCCACTGACCAGCCACCTCGCGTATATGTTTAGCAGCAGCTGGTAATACGAGAAATTCTCAGGATCCTTCTCGATAAGCGACTGTGCTATCCTTTCTCTCCCACCGCCACCGCGCACTTTAAAGCGCCACGAGGACAGCAAGTTAGCCCACGAAGAGGATTGCGATGACATGTCGTCGTCATCCTGAGGCATGCACCTCATATCTCCTCTGCTTCCTGAACGAGCCCAGCTCCAGAAAGCAGATTGGCCATGCACCAGTAATGTGCGAAATTGGCTTTTATTCCGAAACTACTATCATTTTGCTGAAGTAGTTTCTGCCCTCTTCCAGTAGTCCAGCGCGTGTACAAGCACACAAATACCAACAAAAGTAACTTCATCAGGAAAAACTTCTTGCCTTCTCCGCACAACCCAACTCACTTTCTTTTCCGTTTTTTTTCCTCTTCTTTTTGCCAGAATTGCCTGACCTAAGTCTACCTAATGTTTCTCTCAAATAGTTTTATTCCGTCGGTTGGATTCCCATGGATGCAATGCCCCTAAGATCATGGCATTCCAACATACTGGATTCTTTACCTCAATTTTGTCAAACATTTGCACGCCACATCCACCCGTTCACACCTACTATACATATCTATCAAAGCCGTGTCTATCAAGATATTTGATTCCAAGAAGTTCTTGATGAGAAAGCATGAACTGATTCCCGTCTTTCAGTCTGGCCGACCTTCCACAAGCCATAACTGCGCCAACCATAGTCCTACTCTGGCTCCAACCGCCTTGGACATCATATTTGCGAAACATTTTAACCCAGCCCCAGGATTTCCCCCTTCACATGCCCGACAATCAAGATGTTGTATGCACCACATTTTTCTCAGGCATTTGGACAAAATGTTGCGTGCGGACACCAAATCACCTATTCTGACATACATTACAGAGTAGCGTTCCAAGACACCGAATCCCTAGCTGCATTTCATCGAACAACACCTGAGCAATCTCAATAACCCCACAGGAACCATACATGTGAATCAGCGAGTTCTGCACTGGCAACACCTCGTCAACCCCGTTCTTAACAGCTTCTCCATGACACTTCTTTCCGGTTTCCAGCACAACCAATCTTAGCACAACAACCGAGGAGCGGCACATAAGTTTAGCTGTTCGGGACAAAGTCCCCGCGCCTCAGCATCTTAAAATATAACGAACCCCAGCACTCGCAACCGAGCTAACCGAGTAAGCTCACCACGGTATTGATGCAGAAGTACTCGGAAAATGCATGCACCCAAAAGTCAAGATCGCTATTGAACGTCGACCCAGCGTCCCAGATGTACCCTCAGGACTCTGCTGGACATGAGCTTGCCTTTGCGGATGAGGCCCTGAAGTTGGATCAACCGAGCGTGAATCTGAAGCAGCTCTCGAGCGCTTCCACACAGGTTTCGAGAAGCTTAGGCTCGAATCACAGGGAATTGTCCCATGCTTTCGACTGAAGAAGATTGACAATGAAGTCGAGCAAAAGAAACTGAGGCTCGACCCTCGAAGTGGAAGCGGTGCTTCTAGACGGAGGAGTTCTCGCAACACGGCTCTTGCCATTCATCTGGCGGCGGGTCCTAGGGGGGTGGGTGTGAGAAGATAGTGTGGCCACTGTCGCCATTAACAGCTTGGAGTTCGTGTTGCCGAGGGAACTGAACCGCGCGCTCGAACTCTGTTGGGGGTTGACGACGACGCGATTGCATGGCGACGTCCGTTTTGGGGAGTTAAAAGAGAGGGTGCTGTCGCCGGCGTTCGCCGGCTGGTGGACTAAATTGTCCGGCCGGGCCGTTCTATGGGGTCCCGGCCCAATAACTACTAGGCCCAACCCAAGATACGTATTAAGTTTGGAGCAGCAAAATGATGATGGTCATTTAGAGCGTCAATTATTTTCTTATTATCTAAGTCCATTTATTTCAAATTGATTAAAACGACGAACATTTAAGTCAAGATGGTAGATTAGATGTCTCCTATAAGCTCTATCAAAACATGAACAACTGCAATTTTAGTTACTATTTTAGATTACAAGATTTGATTAATGTCTTTTCTGTTCGATCAGATTAAAGAATTTGACTAATTTTTATTCATTCGATAATAGTATTTTTTCTTAATAGAAAATATGTAGCCGGGATCAATCACTACGACTACGTGTGTCGTTTACGTAGTGGCCAATAGGTAAGCCTACCTGACCATCCTTCAAAGCTCTAGATAATCCTAACAAATCAAATTATATAGGGACCCGCCAGGCTGCTT
This sequence comes from Psidium friedrichsthalianum, assembly GCA_019149425.1. Lineage (NCBI taxonomy): Eukaryota > Viridiplantae > Streptophyta > Magnoliopsida > Myrtales > Myrtaceae > Psidium > Psidium friedrichsthalianum. The sequence continues at coordinate 57,050 of JAGVVM010001895.1, forward strand.
TTACATTTTACCCATGCCATTATGAGTCCCGAAGTGATCTTATTCTGTATGTAAAATTAACGATCACGACAAATAATGAACGTGATAGACAAATCAATATTAACGAAAGTTTTCCGGAGATTGCAATATAAGAGAGAGATTTCCATGACTGAGCTTTAGAATTACTCTTGAAGAGCCCTTCTAAACAAAGATTTAATTAAGTGCGTTGTTCTTTTCTTTTTGCTAAAAATTGGAGGAAACAAAAAAAAAAGCGAGACCGCAAACGTCTGTCGTTTCCGAGAAGCCGTGGGCAACGTCGTTTAGCGCGGCGGTTCGTCGGTGTTCCCCGGCAATTAGCCCCGGCGAACCGAAAAACTCCTAAACAAGAATGGATCGAATTTGGGAGAATGATTGAAAATATGGTGAAGCGAGCTTCACTCTTCTCAAAGACGCGGGCTGCGTCGACTGGATTTCGCCAAGTCTTCTCTCTGAATTGTCTTGTTTGCCCTCTCTTCTCTCAAACAACCCCTCATCAGGTCTCTCTCTCTCTCTCTCCTCTCTCTCTCTCTCTCTCTCTCCGGCGGGTCCCGACATTGTGTTTTTTTTGGTCGGGGCCGGACATTGTTTTGACGGGTTGATGTTTTTAGGTTACTTGAAAGCCGAATTGCTCCTCATCAGCTCGACGCCTTGGGGGCCCGTTTCCCAAAAAAAACAAAAAAAAAGTCCCCTCTGATTTCCCTCCGCTTCTCTCTCATCCCCCCTGTATTGATATGCCTCCGCAGTCCTTTATGCTCGTATGTTCTTCGTCGGTTGAATTTTGGCCTCTCTCGCCATCGATTCTAGCAATCTGAGTCGTTTGTGCCTGGTCAATTCCCAAGAGTTCTACTAGGAAATTTAGTGTGGCGGTCAAAATGATTTCCTCATCACGATGAACTATGTCGCATTGTCTGGATCGACCCCAGACTTGCTAAAGCAGAAGTGTCTATAGAGATCTGCTGAATTCTCCCCGCGGGGGGAGCCGTTGACTTCAGAATTCTAAGGGATGCATCCTTGACTTGGTGATTGTGCCGCCTTTGGAAACAATCTTTTTTCACTGGCCTTATTCCTGTGATTACGTTTGCCTTTATATTGCATCTTCGAGCACTGGGAATTTTCACCTCTATTCCGGAATAACGCGTGTCGATATTCTCCCTTCCCCGCTTACTTTTCAACCTGCAGATAAGACTGGATCCTAGCCTCGTGCCGAAGGATGGCAGATCATGGGAATGATTATGCCGCAGACTGGCTATCCGGAACAGGGATACGTTAAGGAGGTGGTCCCGGTTTCTGTTTCAAGAAATCAAAGATGCTGTAATTCGTGCAAGCTCCTGATCATTGTTCGACTTTGGTTGAGAGTCTGTGCATGTACGTATGACTTTTGATGCTGTTTTCCATCGAGATCAACAGTTCGTATCCCACATCTCCCTGTCGATTCATGCATCCTTTTGAGAAGTACTCTGGCAAGTTCCAAGAAGATCGTCGGGGGGGGGGTGTTTTATGGTGTAATGTGATGAAACCACGGAGCTGTGTCTTGCTAAGACGTTCGATCATACTTTGTATCATTACTTTCAATGAGGTGAGACCTTCCCCTTCAGGATTTGTGCTCATTGCTTCATACGAACTGCATGGCTCGATGTGGTATGCCCTTGAGTAAGGTTCCTTATTTTCTAATAGCATCTTTCAAAATTATTAGGCACCTTCATTCCTCCTTAATCGGAACAGGGTTCTAGTTGATGGTTTGTTCTGCTATACTCGGAGCTGCTCCCTGGAGCCGTTCGAGCAACCTCGAGAAAAGCTGCTGCCCGCTGCCCAGTGTTTATGCCTGCCATGCTTGTGTTGTTAAATTTCTTTTTCGAAACCCTCAAGTCTTATTCATTTTTTTTGCTTGACCACAGATTACATAACTCTGATGTGAACCTAACGCCCTGAATAGG
>JAGVVM010001896.1:0-25801 GCA_019149425.1 Psidium friedrichsthalianum
CCTGAGTGCGAAGAGAGTTGGATTAGACTAGGGTTTTTTTCATTTTGCGGGTCTAGGCTCTTTTTTTAGGATGGATGGATTAAGCATTTAAGAGATGGTTTCATTAAAATAATTGACACCATTTATATTATATAAAAATTGGTTCGGTTGGACCGGTTGGATGATTCCCATCCGAAATCGAGAACTGAACCGATACCATCGGTTTTTGAAAAATTGGAACCGGAAACCGAACCTTACCCGCCGGTTACATCCAAAATTATCCAGTTGGGTATGGTCCGGTCCGATTTGGTTGGATCGTGATTTTTTTTGCTCACCCTACCAAAAGGGGCTACTGAATTAAGATAAAAGTCTTACATTACTCGTTCTGTTCTGCAGAAATATTTTTTAACTATGTGAATTGTTGTCGCCTTTTGAAATTTAAATTTGGTGTTGATGATTTAGCATAGATACAAACTAGATATTAGGGAGGGAGCTAGTATAGAGTAAGAAGAGTTTGTCCAAAAAAAGAGTCCTTTCATTAGTATAATTAGTCATGGATCATCGACTCATTAGCTATGCATGTATTCTAAGGATTATATTTCTATAAGCAACCGGTATTAACTATTCATGTATTTCAAGAGTTACATTTCTATAAGCAGTCAATGTTAGTGCTTCCATGGGACCAGATCGGACTACTGGTCTCGGTCCAATCCCTAGTCTCGAAAATTTGGGGATTGGGACTATTGGTCCGGGGTCTAGTTTTATATCGAGACCGAACCAGTCTAGATCATGCACACTCCTAATAGTGATCTATATATGTTTAATTAGTTAGAGTTTAGCTACAACAACTCTAATTGATTAAAATTATATATGGAGAGCTTCTAAATCACATATAGTAAAAGACATTTACTTATAATTAATCATATTAATACAATGAATTTTTATCCCTGAGAATTTTCATTATATTAACATGATTAATTAGATGGAAATACTGTATTATTTTTCTTAATTTCCCCAGGGATTTGGAAAAAAGGAATATAATATGATAGTTTCATCATATAGTTATTATGAGTCTTCTTAAATTAGAAACTTAGCCCATGAACAGTTTTTGATGTTATTTAATTCATATCATATGACATGTTTTTGCATGGGTAAATATGATTTGAGTGAATTAGTCTCAAATTTTTGTGACATAAATGTGTATGCTTGTTTCTCTTTTTGTGAGAGCCTACGATGGAAGTCTAGTGGAACCACTTCCTCTTTTACAGAGGGACGACGACGGAGATGATAGTGGAGTTGAGTAGACAAGCTAGATGATGAAGGTGGAGTGTACAAGCAAATGTCTTTTGGTGGCCTAGTTGTGTGGTAGTAGTATGTTGGTAGTTAAGTTGTAATGAATCGAAACCTCCCAGTAATCTGTGGAACTCATAATATGTGTAATCTATAGAAACTTAATATATATGGTTACGTGGATGAGTTGTTTTGTATGGTGCACTTGTAAGTAATGAGTAGAAGGGGACCATATGTTAGCCATACCTTTATAGCATGCCGTGTCTATTTCTTATTCTTAATGGCATGGCCTAATAATTTTGGTATCGTTTCCGCATGTGCCACGCATTATAAGTAGTAGAAGATAAGAGAGCCGCGTAGAGATCTAAATTTTTTTTTTTTGCTAATTGAGTACTAAATTCTTTTGCAATTGTGCCAATTTAGTTTGTCCGGCCAATTTTAACTAGAAATGTTGATGTCGCATGATCGATGTTGACGTGGATAATTTTTAATAATATTTTAATATTTTTTCAAACTTTTTTTTATTTTCTAACTTATTTATCTTTTCCCTTTTTTTGTTTTTGTTTTTTTTTTGTTTTTCCTTTCGTTCTTCCTCTAGCCAGTCCATAGATCTTCTTGAATAACAAATGCCTTGCTAGTTATTTCTCGCCAGTCTTGCAAGGTCATGCCTCCCCTAGCCACTGGTGAGGCTCGAGCCCTTGCTAGAGGCCACGATGTACTCATGAGCCCAGCCCTGGTGAGGCCGACCTTGCCGACCATAAATAAATTAAAAATAACAAGAAAAAAATAAAGTATAAAAATTATGCTTGTCAATACCGACAGTGTCATGTAAAATGACAGTATTCGAGTAATTGAATTCTGGCAAAAATTAGTCAAATGAATGTAAATTAGCACAATATAAAATATCTAGGATTCGATTAAAAAAATAATTTATGATTAATTAACTCAATTATAATAGGTGTATCGTTTTTTTTTTTTTGGTGCATCGTAAATGTCATTAAACCCTAGTCGCCGTCATGCTCATCTGTTTCTTGTACGGTCGGTGTTTGCCAATCAGGAAGCATCAATTCAGGGGTTCTTGTTGTTCTAAATCTTTAGGAAAGGTCAGTGGAATCTGTCAAAAGAATAGAAACTCATTTGGCGGGAGAAGCCTAAGTCACAAAACGTAGTTTTCCTCGGTCAAAACGCCAACCGGCTATTATTGTCCATTTCTTTTGTTTTAAGTTTGCTGCATTTCAATTGACGGTCGTCACCTCTATGTCATGCTGGAAAATTTAAATTCGGGAGGCAAGATAAACTAATACCCCAATTCGAGAATGAGAGACATAAAACCCTAGCGGGAAGATACCAAAGTGCTAAAAATTATGCAGGGCGCCCATTTTAGTATACAAAATTTTCGCCGATTACTTAAGTGCTAAATCGGAGAAAAAATGATCACTTAGGCTCTGTTTATTTCACGAAAAATGAGCGATTTGAAAAATATTTTTCAAAAAGTAATCGCTTATGTTGCTTAAAATAATGAATAAATGAATTTTTTTTATCACTTACGAAAATAGTTAGGTATAGATTGTTATCGATGATGAAAATATCTTTTATTGACTAATTTTTCTAACGATATAAACAATCACTTTTCAAAAAAGTGTTTTCTAAGTCAATTATTTTTTTAAAATAAACGGGAGCCTTAAGTGCCTCCGATGAGATATTCTAGTTGAACTTAATACGTGGATTTTTTAATTTAATTTTTAAATGGGTTGGCATTATACTAAAAATATCTCATCCATGAGACTTGCAAAACGACGCTGCTTCATCCAACGTGGCACTGTAGTCCCAAAATGATGCCCTTTCTTTTTTCACGGCTCAACAAAAAAAAAAAAATAAAAATTGACGTCGCACCTACAAGTCCAAAAAGGATCGTTGTCCTCCTTGCTGCTGGGATTACAAGTTCTGCGCTTGGAGAAAAGCCAAAGAAGAAACGCGAAAAGAGAGAAGGGAGGAACATAGAGAAAATGTGCCGTCGTTGCTGCCACGCTTCCCACTTTCACACCACGACGTCGTCAGCCTCCAACACCTGCGGTTGCGGCTCATTGCCCCTCCTCGGCGTCCCTCACCTGCGATCTCCATCTCGGCCCGGCGTCCTCCATCTCGATAATCTACCATCTCACCTCGGCGTTTCTTGGTGGCGGTCCCGTCTCCACCGCGACCGAGCCGAGCCATGCCGAGCGCACCATCCATTATCCTCGCGTTCGGTCATCGCACAGTGTCCAAATCGAAAGCCCTACGCCAGGGGACCCAAAATGGAGGAACCCCCTGAAAGATAAGAGTGCAGTGCTGGCAGTTGAATTTTTATTTTATTTTATTTTATTTATCGAATTGGCTGTTGAAATTTACCCACTTAGTTTTAAGGGCAATACGTACGAGCCCATGATTTAAGTCCATCAGGGCTTCCTAAAACCAGGTCCAGCTCCTGTTGCTAAACCACTTTGACCAGAGGTCATTTCAGTAAATTTATTATTTTTATAGATATTCTACGACAACAACAACACCAGCCTTTCTATTGCCCTCGTGGTTGGTTTCGAATTAGAATTGATCTCAGGGTCATGGGTTCAAGGCATGGTGAGAGCGGGGAGGAGAAGAGAGATCATGAGGTATTCTACAATACCTCTTTTTTTTTTTTGGTTCGTCTCTCTTCGGCATCATTGCATGTATTCGTATAATAACAGTCAATACACGAAGGTAAAGCTTTGGTTCGTCTCTCTTCGGCATCATTGCATGTATTCGTATAATGACAGTCAATACACGAAGTTAAAGCTTGATTATCACGTCGGACAACTAGACTTTCACATCACAGGTGACCGAGCTTCTTTACAATTGATCGATTCGAAGATGCTCGACCTAAGTACCAGTATTCCCATTGTAAGCTTAGTGTACCGTACTTTTAAGTAGCAAGATCATCTACTTCATGATGGTCTTGGGTACATTGTAGCGGATGATGAAGCCTAGTCATGAGTTTACATACAGAAAAAAGAGCTTCTTGATGGTCATATCACGCGCACAGAGTCCTGTAGGGTAAAGAGTCAGGAAGCTCACGGTTCGGGGCAAAAAAAAAAAAAAGGTGAAAAAAAAAGCTACATGATACGACTAAGAGAGGAATCATAAGACCCAGAAATTGTATCGTTTGGTGCGATGGAATCCATAAATGAGTCCCGTGACGAAATGGCCCATAACCAAAAACAGTGGTAAGAACTTCGCCCGTTGCGTTTGAGGCTCATCGTCAGATTTTTTTTTTTAAGTGTGACGTCACTTCGTGCTATAAAATCAGGTCCAAATCCAGTTTCGCCCATATGCTCATATTAACGGCTCCACACCACATCAATTATTCGATGTGAGACTTTTCTAACACAATTTACATGTGCATTCTAATAAGGTGTGTATCAAACTCCATGAGCTCTTGCTTGTGCCTCTCTTTGGTCGCCACTTTCGCAGTGGCCATATGTAGACTTAGTAATACCGAGCAGACTCGCAGAATGTCGTCCTAGAAGCCAATGAAACAGGAAATTGTTCTCTTATAGAACCACATTCTATGGTCACTCCACCAACCATGAAGAACGCCTCCACACCACATTCTTTGGTCAGTCCGGCACCACATGCACTAGTCACCATAATGGTGAAGCTACGAGGGCATTGGCATCGGCAGGGGTGGGCGAAGGCGTCATGGCCCTTAGCCTCAAAAAAAGGAAAAAAGAAATGAAAAATAAAAAAGTTGTTAAGGATATTTTCAGTGCAATTTTGTTAACCGAATTGAACCGAACGAAAATAACCAAACTGGAAAAAAAAAGAATGCTTATTTTTCAATTACTTGAACAAAAAATCGACCCAAATTAAAGTGCATGAAATTTTTAGTTCGGTTAGCGGTTCCATTTTGACACCCATAGAATCCAACAATAATAGAGGGGGTATAGTTGGAATTAATGTAATGTCAATGACTTGATTTTTTTTTTTTTTGGTCGAAGCTAATGACTTGATTGATTAATAACAGAGAAGCCAAGAACGATATAGAATTATTTTTGACACTTCATATTCTCTGCACTTAGTAACATACTAGAATTGATTTGCCATTAAATAAGTAGAATTTGGAACGCCAAGAATGAAGCAACCCTTTCGAATTCCTTGCGCTACTCTTCACACGATTTATTTGCGTACATTTATTATATTAATTAGAAAAGAACTATTTTAAAGTGAGGATTTATTTAATTGATTGGACATCATTAATGTAAAATATATATATATATACACACACAGAAAAAGGTAGAACAGACACCACACCAGGTATTATTTTTCTAACACATCTCACCCACAAAATCTCTCACCATGAAAAGATAAATTTAATGATGTGAAAAAAAAGAAATTCAATAACAAAATCACTCCCTGATCACTTCACTCGGCTCCATCATCTTCTTCAACATGTTCATTCATTTTCACAAAAGGACCCCAATATTGGAGTGAAAATTAGAGATTGTTTTTGAAATAATCTCGAGAATATATTTTATGGCACAAGAGACGAAGTTAGGCCATCCGTTCTAAATTTAGAATAAAATTTACTTCCTCTACTATATTATAATCATGTGCTGGCTTCTTCAATGTATTCAAACATTTTAGCTGAGTCTTTGATAAAAATTGTATGCCAAATATAGTTTCCTTGTAAAGTGGAATACTCGATAATTGTATGCATTTGTAGCTGAAAATTATCAATGAAAAAAATTAGTTGATACAAAGTTAATCCTACGACTTGGGGGCTTCCTTAAACGTTCGTAATGGCCAGAGGATGTTCATTATAAATTACATCAAAAGGTTCTACACCAAACGTCACTAATTGTCGCAACACTTCACGGCAATGGGATCCCTAAGCCAATTCAGGCTCGTCCTTTTGCTGTCGCTTTCCTTCATGTCCTCTCTTCCACCGTCACAGGCCGCTCTGCTCAAGAAGTACCATGTCCACGTCGTCAACAACTTGCCTGGCAACGTCGCGCTCCACTGCAGATCCAAGGACGACGATCTCGGAGCCCGGACCCTCAGCCCGGACGGGGAGCAATTAATCCATTTCCGGCTCAACCTCTTCAGGAAGACCCTCTTCTTCTGCTCCGCCCGGTGGGAGTGGCGGTTCAAGCAGTTCAACGCGTTCACGACGAATCGGGACGAGGACCGCTGCAACGCCGTCCAGTGCTACTGGTCCGTGCGGGACGACGGGTTTTACTTCAGCAACAATGGCAAAACGTGGGACCGGGAGTACGCGTGGGCATAAACCGCGCCTTGGCGTGTAATGAAAGGCCGTTTCGGTCGCACGAAATAGTCTGAAATAAAGCGGACACGAACTCTTTTATATTTTTTGGTCTGTCGCACTTGCTTTCCATTGATGGCATTGTCGTTCACAAATTATTTTTGTGCAGCTTCATTCGTTTCTCCTCTAAGCTATCTGCTGCGGAAAGACTGGTGCGACCACATCTCGTCGTGTACGGCAAATTTCTTCTCCCCTCCTTCTGTAAATTAAATGCGTACAACAAACACCGCAACAATATAACAAAATCGGGCAACGCTAAACCTAGACAAGAGATTTAACGTGGAACCCAAGTTAGGAAAAAACCACGGAGCAAACTTGCCAAAAGCTTCCACTCCACAAAATGAAATAACCACAGGTCTTCTCTAGTCCCAGCCCCTGGCAAGGCTGATCTCGCCGGCCCATGCCTCTAAACAGTTGCCAAGGTTTCAGTGGCCGGCTAGAGGAAGAAAGGAAGGACAAAAAGAGAAAGAAAATAAATAATAAATAATAAATCATATTAAAATATTATTAAAAATTATTCAAGTCCGCATCGGTCGTACCTCGTAGCGGAAATCAAAGGAATCCAGAGAAATATGCATAATCTCCTTGAAAATATTCATAACAAATACTAATGGCACGTCAATATGAAACAAAGAAATCCAACAAATCAAATGTGGGCTATTCATAAGAATCAATATTTCATCCGAATGAATATTTTTGTTATTATCATAATTACATTTTACGACAGAGTAAATGACTCGTCAAATGGAGCCTCTCAATGAAGCCAATCAAGAGACATCGGTCCGAAACAAGCCTCTTAAACCAGTAAATCTCACTACACTGCCTTAAGAAAAAATTTTGTTATTACAAGTTTGAATTCAAATTTATCATAACATGCACTCATCACTGTGAATGAGTTGTTTTGGCAGCCAGACATTCAAAGCACACTATGAAATTCCCATAGAGTTAGTCAATGATAGCAGAGTATGTGCAAAACAAAAGTAATCAATGAAATGAATAGTCGCCAATTCGAAAAGCATCGGCAACTTTCCAATGAAGTTATTGACAGTAAACATCAGTTATCGATGAGAAGCTTTGCTAGGGATGAAGTCATCCACATTGAAATGGATTTGCCGGGTAGCGATATGTTCGGATATGTAACTTCTTCTAGATAAATATTACTTAGATAATAGGACATTGTGGATAATGTAACATCTTATAATTGCAAATAAGATTAAGAAGTTATTGTTCTGAAAATAGGATAGGAAGTTATCTTTTGAAATTTCCTAACATTTTTAAGCCTCAATTGCGGGCAATAAATAGCCACATTGCACCTTCATAAAAGACTCACAAATCAATTACAAACATTCTTTGCAAATTTTATCTTTAAATTTATCTTTATGCAATTTAAATGGTTGTACATGACTGCTTGTGGTCTTCACACCGTTATAATTCTTTCATTTACTTCATGTCCAAGATAGACAAGGGCCCTATCTATCCTACATCGATTCATCGAGCGATCCACATTTGTCGACACTATTCGTTTAATCATGAATTTTTTATTTCGTCGAAGGTTAATCATGATAACATTAATATTAAGTGAGGGTGTACAAAAGTACTGAGAACTATCTAAATCGGACCGGACTAGTGGGTTCTAGGCGGTTCCCATGGAAATCAGTGAGTACTAGTCTGGTTCATGGTTTAAGGGGGTAGAATCACCCATCCGAACCAGATGGTACACACATACACATACATATTATATATTTATTAGAGTCTCCTGCTTCATCTTGCTGGGTAAAGCTAAACAAGAGGAGCCACACGATGCGGTTAGCCAGCCAAGAAATTGGAAAACAAATGCAAAAACATAAGACACATGTAGAACTGAATTGTGTACAGAGAACCTCATCATCTTCCTCTATTCTCTATTGATCGATTAGATTAAAAAAAAACACGAAAGAAAATAAAAGCGCTTAGATGAGTAATTTACAGCTAAAGCACTCGAAAGAGCAGCGAACTGCCTGAGATCACCTAAAACTATGCTTTGGTTTCGCTATCAAGCGAGTACCAGTCACTCGATTGGCTTGTTAAAGTTTAAGAAATCAGCACTCCTGCGAGTGATATGAGAAATAGATAATGAAGAGGAACAGAAGAAGAACCTTTCGCAACTTTCTTCTTGCCATGGTTTTCACGCGTCTCGCCTGCTTCCCTCTCTGTTCCACCCCACCCAATGACCTGTAACGCCATTCTCTTCCTCCTCCACCCCTCCCTACCCCTTCTCTGCCTCTCCGGCTGGTTCTATAGACCCACCCAGAAATTTGACAAGTGATCCGATTCTTGGGTAGGTCCAGGAACCAGTGGATAGCTCCCGGTTTCATCTTGTGGAACCGATCTTTAGTTGGCAGTTCTTAAGTCAACATCAACATAAAAAGATGAATTGATTTGGAAGATTCGATAAAGCCACGTGGCGCAACACGAAAACTTCCATGAAATTATGGCGCAAAATTTACAAGATAGAAGCGATAAGACATATCGAACAGAACCCCTATAATAATTTCGAGTGACAACAGGCATAGTAGTCGAATTGCATAGTATAATTTATCATTCTCTATACACATGCTGAATTTGGGCACGAAATTTACAGCGCATGAGTTCTATGGGTAACTAAGCCTCAAATGATTTCACAGAATAATGAACAGAATATTCAAATTTTGGAATATGACTTGCCGGGCATATGCCTAAAACTGAGTACTATTCATCAATTTCCATCAAGAATATGAACCAAATAGGATTCTAAACCTAGATACCGAAGCTCAGATACCACATGTAAGAAAATCAATAGTCTAAATCTATATGTAGAACTTGGAATATTCTTAAACTCGAATCTAAATTACATACCTTGTTTTAGCTGGTTACTGTTAATCAAGTGGTTATGTTGTTTGAAGACATGGTTCCATTTTTCATGGGTGCCAAAGTATTTTGGCTTTTTCCTAAAAGCGACTTGTTTTTAGTGAAATCCTAAAAGAGACTCTCCTTTTTTTTGGTCAAACGGTCCTAAAAGAGACATTTTTTTTTAAAAATTCTATCCTACCTATTATATTATACAAGCAAAAACAGTTTTTCTTGGTAAAATTCAGTCCCCTTTCAACAAATCCTATAATGGTAAATAAATATTTGGTCAGTCTGGTCAATTGTGCATTTATGCTTGTTGAGTGTTACCAAGGGTTAACAAGTAAATGCACAAGCACAAATCAACACAATGAGAAGATACACACTAACTATCTTTATTTCGCCCAAAGGGGGAGCTTACAATATCATCACAACCCTCCCCAAATTTCAGGATTTCCATTTCTCACATTTTGCCGCCTGATACATACATGTACCATTAGTTAGCACATGCCATGGGCACACCTTGCCACATCGATCAATATCTCGTTCCTCGTCATATATGTCGACAGTGTGAAATTGACCGGCCATTTCATGCCACAGAAGAAGAGTGTGTTACCCCAGACGCTAGGCTTGAAACGGAATTCCCACATACCGTTGGGAGGGATTGAATGGACACCGAGATCGTCATTTTTGGATTTGCAGTGAACGCTCAGCATCACTCCTTCGGGCAAATTGTTGAAGATCTGGACATGGGTTTTCTTTGTAATGAAAAATCCTGCAGGGCAAGCTGCAGGAAGGATCATGAAAACCACAAAAAGCCAAAGCGGCAAGTTCATATTTGAAACCTGTCTTTCTTTTCAAATATGACAAGGCATATTGGACCAGTCAATTTAAGGAGGAAGACGACGGCTTCATTTGGTAAAATGGAATATTTGTGGATTTGCAGCGAACGGTCCGCGTCACTCTTCCGAGCAAACCATTGAAGACTTGGACATGGTAGTAATGTAAAATCCTGAGGAGCAAGCTGCAGGAAGGATTATGAATACCACAAAAAGTCTAAGCGACAGGTTCGTATTCGAAACCATTTTCTTTCTTTTGAAATATAAATACAGAGGAACGGTGACCAGCCAATTTAAGGAGGAAGAAGGTGGCTTCATTTGGTAAATGTGCAAAACAGGTAAATGAGCTGTTCAAATATTAAGATGACAAATGTGGAGGCCACGTGTATATGGGTATATAGATTATGTTCCACGTGGTAAAAACGTACAAAACAGCTTTAAACATGCTTCCAGGTATTGCTCTAACAGCATTTGACTTCATTTGAGTAGGAATATTTATATTTATAAAGATCATAAGATAAAATATAGTTAAATGAATTATCTCTATATGTATATCGAAAAGGTGAAAAGGTAATAAAAATTTGAATAACTTCTTTTGTTGATTCAGGAAATTGATTAATATTATAAGAAATTCAAATTTGGATAATGAGATAAGAATAAAATCTTGTGAATAGTATCAAAGGAATAAGTTGACTTTGTTACGGAAAATTGAGAAATTAGATTGAATAAATTGAACGTTTAGGGGGGTTAGATTTTACATTTCCAATTAGCTTATGGACTTGTGGTGATTTGTTCCCTTGTTTGATTAGATGAACCGAACATTTAGGAATACTTCAAGAACCATATTAAACGAATAAAATGTTACAAGGGAGATATTTCATGTCAAGTCAAAGTTTAAGGAATATTAAGGTCATTTTCCTTTCCTTCTAAATCCAAGCGGTATATGAGAATAGTGACGCCTGCAGTTACAACAACAAAAGATCTGTAAAGAATTTTAAAGAGTTTTACATCAGGAGGAAAGATCCAAAATGGAAGGCATTGTATGTGCATCTGTTAGTGCAGGGACATTCATTACTCAGCCACCAAAGCTCGATGGAACTGCCTATGCTTACTGGAAGTATAGATGAACGTGTTCGTGCAGTCGACCAAGTGTAAGATGCGGAACAAGATCAGAATGGTCAGTTTAAGCCACCAAGCAGAAGCACAACCTGAGCACCACCGCCCCGCCCACCTAATACGGACTCCGCCCGCAGATTCAACTTCCGCGACAACACCAGTCCCTCCAACACAACCAGAGGTTACGCAAGAAGAGTAAACATGAAAACTTTCATCAATGCTGAAGATATTCGCATCATGTACTGTGAAAAGAAGAAATTGGTTTTTTCTTTGGTAAGATTTTTCTTTTTAGAAAAAATTTTTGGGTAAGGTGAAAAGAAGAAATCGGTTTCAGTATACAAAAGTCATTAAATTTCATTTACCACATCTAACGGTGCACAATGTTTTTACACGGTCAAATTGTGATATAAATGGTCATTTTCCAGGAAAGAAAAATAGATGAGCGGAAATCCTTGGGAAACCAAGGTTGCAAAGAAATGAGCGAAAAGTCCTTGGTTGCCCCATCCTTCGTCTATAACAAGAAAGCACTGAAGTTCGTAGAACATTATAGAGGAAAGATCGTCGGCAAACGCGATGTCAAAATCAGCATCCGAGTGTAGAAGATGTTTCATCGGCAAAAAGGGTCGAATTAAAGTTTCATAAGTGCAAATCAACTCTATGACAAGGGATACAGAATTACACCTTTAGAGAGGAAAGAAGCCTTGGCAACATCTACTTATGGGACGTAGAGGAAGCTTATCATCCAGAAGAACACTGCCTTTTGTCTATGTTAGAAGTATTAAGGGTAAAGTGGTCTTTAGGAGGGTTTATTAAGTTATCATTGTATAAATACTATCTTTACTGAATAAGAAAAAACATCCTTTTCACTGTAACATGGTATCAGAGCCTCTTCTCTGAAACCCTAACTCTCAGTCGTTAACCCACCGTCAGCCGCTGGCCGCGACCCGTGTGGTCGGCCAACTCGCTCGGGCCACGGCCCGTGCGCCCGGCCAAGTCCGCCGGCCACAACCTGTGATCTCGGCCACGGCCCGTGCGCTCGGCCAAGTCCGTCGGCCACGACCCGTGATCTCGGCCACTTCACTCGACCACTGCCCGTGCGCTCGGCCACTTCTCTTGGCCACGGCCCGTGAGCTCGGCCAGGTCGCTCGACCACGACCCTGCGCTCGGCCAAATCCAACGTCGTCCATCGTCGGTGATCCTTGCGAAGGTGTCATCCAGCATTGTTGATGGGTCGTCGAGCACAGATCAAGCACCTTTGCTCTCGGTTTTGATTCTACAGCCTCTGTTTCTCTGTTGCAACACTCTCTGTCATGAACCTTTAATCTTGCTGTTGTTGATGATCTCACTGGATGTTTGGGTTTGAACTGTGGTCGTACTGCTGTAGGAGAAGCTAAGTGGTTCACAGATGATTAGTCGAACCTTTTTGGGTTTTTTTGGAGTTGATTATTTAGGAATTTGATTGATTATTTGGGGCTGTGGTGAATTTTGGGATTTTTTGGTGGATTATTGATTGATTACGGATGGATGATAACAATTTAAGTAAAGTTGAGGGTAGTTCTGAGAAGAATAATAGTATGATGACTGAGGTGATTTCTTTCTCGTCTAATCGAATCACTGATAAGAAGCTTGCGGGTAGTGCTAATTTTCATCAGTGGAAGAAAATTGTGAAACTTACTTTGACGGGCAGGAATCAACATAGACACTTAACTGAGCCTAAGCCCATAGATGATGCGACTTGGGATGTCATTGATGCATGTATTCTTGGTCAGATGCTAAATTCTATGGAGAATAATATAGTGGATTTAGTAATCATATTGATACAGTTAAAGAACTGTGGGAGTATTTGGATATATTGTATTCGGGCCAAAATAATCTCTCCCGAATATACGAGTTATCGCAGGAGTTTTATCGATCTGAGAGGCAGGGGAGTTCTATCACGCAGTACTTTGCTGATTTCAAGAGAATGAATGAGGAGTTAAATGCTGTTCTCCCTCTTTCGGCTAATGTTCAGCAAATGCAACTTCAAAGAGAACAATTGGCTGTGATGGGATTTTTAGGATGTCTAGGCCCCGAATATAAAACTGTCAGGTCTCAAATCCTTGGAGGCGAGACTATTGCATCACTCACAGATACGTTTGCTCGAGTTCTTCGGGTATCTCGAGAGTCTTCGCAAGATTCCACATCTGTGGTAAATAATTCAGCTTTTGTATCACGCTCTCGACCTGGTATTGGGATTAGGAGTGATAGAGGAAATCGTGGAGGATATAGTGGACGTGGTGGCCGAGGGGGAGGCCGAGGCATAGGAGTAGGGAGAAGCCAAGGCCAACCACATCTTTATGGACAACCTCAACCATCTATTGACAGCTCAGGGCCAGCCTGGATTTGTCATTATTGTGGCAAACCTGGTCATATTTAGAAGTTTTGCTATAAGTTACATGGGAGACCAGGGCAACAACAAGTTGCAAATACTGCTTCTAGTATGGATTCCTTTTCACAGTCTTCTGAGGGCAAGGTAGTGGTTATGTCTGAAGAGGAGTTTGCCCAGTACAATAAGTCCCAGAGTTCACAGCCTACTTCTTCCACTGCTACTTTAGTACAGACAGGTAATGCTACTGCATGTGTTTCAGCTGCTTCTCGCCCTTGGGTCATTGATTCGAGGGCGTCTGATCACATGTCAGGTTTTTCAGGTATATTTTCCTCTCTTGCTCCATCTTCATCCACAGTTACATTAGCCAATGGTTCGTCTACTCATGTTAAGGGAGTTGGCACAGTTCATCCAACTCCTTCTTTACCTCTGTCTTCTGTTCTTTATCTTCCACAATTTCCATTTAATCTCATGTCTGCTAGTAAGTTAACTAAAGCCTTTCAGTGTTCAGTAACATTTTATCCCGATTCTTGTATATTCCAGGATCTGGCTACGAAGAGGACGATTAGTAAAGGACGTGAGGAAGGGGGACTGTATGTGCTTGAAGACTCAACTCCTTTGCATGTTCTGGTGTTACTTCTCTGCATCAAATTCATTGTCGCCTTGGCCACCCTTCTTTTCACAGTCTTCAGATATTGGATTCCAGTTTTAAGTCTCTTTCTAGTTTAAAGTGTGAGTCATGCCAACTTGGCAAGTTGCATCGTGTTAGTTATCCACCTCGAGTCATTAAACGAACAGCGTCTCCTTTTTCACTAGTTCATTCAGATGTTTGGGGTCCATGTCATGTGACTTCCAATTTGGGGTTTAGATATTTTGTCACTTTTGTTGATGACTATTCCAGAGTTACTTGGTTATATCTAATGAAAGATCGTTCAGAGTTGTTTTCTATATTTCGTGCATTTATATCTGAAATTTTTACCCAGTTTGGTGTGCATGTTAAAGTTTTGCGGTCTGATAACGCAAAGGAGTACTTTTCTACAATTTTTTCTGACTTTATGACACAGCATGGTATGATCCATGAATCCTCCTGTCCTGATACACCACAACAGAATGGTGTTGCAGAAAGGAAGAATAGACATTTATTGGAAATTACTAGATCTATGTTATTTGAGATGAAGGTTCCTAAAACCTTTTGGTCCGATGCTGTCTTAACAGCTTGTTATCTTATTAATCGCATGCCTTCGTCTGTTTTGCGAGGTGGTATTCCATTTTCTATCCTGTTTCCAAATCAACCACTATTTGCCTTGCCACCTCGTGTATTTGGTTGTGTTTGTTTTGTTCGTGATCATCGCCCTAGAGTATCAAAACTTGATCCCAAGGCTATCAAATGTATGTTTCTTGGTTACTCTCGTTCTTAAAAGGGGTATCGATGCTATTCTCCATTGCTAAGAAATACTTTATGACTGCTGATGTCTCTTTCTTTGAGTCCACTTATCATGATGTTCCAATTACTGTGTCTGAGTTGGATGATGAATTACATGTGACCACTATTCGGTCAACTATTCTAGATGTTTCATCTGCATCTACAAAGGAATCACCTCCTCTACAAGTCTATACTCGGCGTCCTCGGGTTCATACTCCCCCCTTCCTCCTGTCACAGCTCCATCTTCCGTACCAGATCCGCCAATAGTTGCCTCTTCTCATGTGTCTGATCTTGATCTTCCCATAGCCCATCGAAAAGGTACACGTGCTTGCACTCAACATTCTATTGCCAATTTTATTTCATACTCTTCTGTGTCACCTTCTTTTCGCTCCCTTTTGTGGAGAAAATACGTATGTATTATTTTCGTAGTCTGAAATAGGGTTACAAGAAAAGTATAAATACATATGAGCTCCACTAACCCTACTAACCCTATTACAGTTTTACCCTTTATCACTTAATAATATTTTCCACACTCCCCCTCAAGTTGGGATGTAAATATCAAATAATCCCAACTTGTCACATAAAAAACTCGCTCTATTTCTCCGTAGATATTTAGTAAAGATGTCTGCAAGTTGATCTTCAGTCTTTGTATGTTGAAGAATGATCTCCCCTTTCTGAACCTTTTCCCGGACAAAATGGCAATCAACCTCTATGTGTTTGGTTCGCTCGTGAAAGACAGGATTAGATGCAATGTGAATGGCAGATTGATTATCACAATATAACACTGATGGGTTTGATGATGACATTCCAATCTCTGATAGTAGCATCTTCAACCATAGTAATTCACCAGTCACATGTGCCATAGCTCGATATTCAGCTTCAGCACTTGATCGAGAAACTACATGTTGTTTTCTTGCTCTTCCATGCGACTAAGTTACCTCCAAGAAACACAATAGCCTGAAGTAGATCTCCTACCTATAGGACATCCAGCCCAATCAGCATCTGAGAAGCCTGTGGTGTTTAGATGACCATAATTCTTGAACAACAATCCTTTACCTGGTGCTCCCTTTAAATATTTGACGATTCGAAGTACAGCATCCCAGTGAATAGTGCGAGGAGAGCTCATAAACTGACTTGCTACGCTAACAGCAAATGATATATCAGGTCTTGTAATGGTAAGATAATTTAACTTACCACCAATCTCCGATATTTTGCTGGATCATGTAATAACTCTCCATGTTCTGCATCAAGCTTCACATTGGATCCATGGGGGTATCGACTGGCTTTGCTCCGAGAAATCCAACCTCATCAGAATATCAAGTACATACTTCCGTTGTGATAAAAAGATACTGGCATGTGAGTAGGCTACTTCAATACCAAGAAAGTATCGAAGATGTCCTAAATCTTTAGTATTGAACTCTGTATGCAGAAATTGTTTGAGTTCCTGAATACCATTCGAATCACTGCCAGTAATAATGATATCATCTACATATACCACTAGAAGGATACATCCAGCTGAAGAAACAGAACTGAAAACTAAATGATCTACCTCACACCGCTTTAATCCAAATTTGAGAACTGCATCACTAAATCTCCCAAACCAAGTACGAGGAGATTGTTTAAGTCCATATAAAGCCTTGTGTAATCGACATACCATATTCTCCCCCTGAGCAACAAACCCAGGTGGTTGCTCCATGTAAACCTCCTCAGCTAGATCACCGTGTAAGAAGGCATTTTTAACATCCAAACTGATGTAGATCCAGCCAAAATGTGCAGCCAATGAAATAAATACACGAACAGATGGATTTTAGCTACCGGAGAAAAAGTGTCATCATAGTCGACACCATAAGTTTTAGTATACCCCTTTGCAACCAACCGTGCTTCAATCTATCAGAGTACCATCCGGATGAACTTTATAGTAAAAACCAACGACAACCAACAGGTTTCTTACCAGTAGGTAGGAGGAGTAAGTTGCCAAGTTCGGTTGTCAATGAGTGCCTGCATTCGTCCTCCATGGCACAACGCAACCCGGATGAGCAAGGCTTCAGCAACACTGCGAGGCACGGAAAGAGAAAGACAACGACGAACAAAGGCAGAGAAGGAAGGAGATAAACGATCATATGTTAAAAATTAGAGATGGGATGACGCGTGTGAACACAATCAGAAAGACCCGAATATGACTATAACGATCAATAGGACGACCAACACAAGAATGTGTACCTTTTCGAGAAGCAATGGGTGGATCAGGATCAGAGGATGGTACTGTAATTGATGGGGGAACAGATGATCAGGTGCTGTGAAGAAGACTGCACTGATATGAACGGGGCTGGACGGCACCGTTGATAGGTTGCGGTCAGCAAATTGAAACCCTGTGGATGTAGCTGGAGAAAGAGAAGGAATCACCGGTATGACACAACCATCACCACCATCAGACGTTGTGGTGTCCATTGGAGAAGTAAAATATGATTGGTCTTCAAAGAACGTTACATCTGCAGACACGAACATACGACGACGAATAGGGCTATAACATTGTATCCCTTCTGAGTCCGAGAGTATCCAACAAAGACCATTTTTCAGCACGAGGATCAAGTTTATCAAGACCTGGAGTAAGAGAATGTACATAACAGACACACCCAAAGACCCGCAGAGGTAGGAAAAGGAGGGCGAGTTGGATGGTAAAATAGAGAACGGTATCTCCCCTGAAGAACAAAGATGGAAGGAATTAAGTTAATCAAATAACATGCTGTAAGAGAAGAGCATGACCCCAAATGTTTTCGGGAGATGCATGTGAAATATAAGGCAACGGGCGACATCAAGAAGATGGCGATTTTTTACGTTCAGCAACGCCATTCTGGTGTGGGGTGTATGAACAAGAAGTTTGATGAATAATACCATGAGAAACAAGGAATGGTTGAAAACCAGAACTGGTAGCAAGATACTCTCTAGCATTATCTGACCGAAATATTTAACAGAGATATTATATTGATTCAACACTTCAAATAGAATAAGCGGAAACAATGAAAAATCTCCTACGGTCTTTTTATTAAGAATAACCAAGTCATTCGGGAAAATCATCCACGAATGTAACAAAATATCGAATCCAAGACATCAGAGACACATGACACAGACCTAATACGTCTGAATGGCAACCAAATGGACTAGACACACGACTCTGAATACTGTTGGTGTATAATAGTTGGGTGTGCGCCCATGCGGCAAACACCCTACACCAGAGGATAACTGCCTAGCAGTTATCCTTTTATTTGAAAAAGAGAAAAGAATCACGTTACGTGATATTCCCCGACTTGATCAGTTATTTTTGATGATGTGTGAAAAAAACTGACGTGTATTTTTCTCTACGACTCTCTCTCATACGAAGCCTTGGTTCTCCATCAACACTCTCTCTCGACGACGCCTCTCCGACGAAGCGATATCGGTGCAAAGTTGGCTCTTAGTCCGTGAACAATAAGGTACGATCCGTTTTCTGTGACGTAGCCTTCGATCGGTGACTCAATTTTCTTGGGCTTGATATTCCGCATAGAATAATTGGGGATCATTTTTTCCTTCATTGGTATCAGAGCAAAGCCTTGGTTTCCTCGATTCTCTCTGAACGATCCTCTGCCGACGATATTTTAATGGTGAAAGTCCAAGAAAACTGACTAGGTACGATCCGTTTTCGTCGTACTGTTCACGGTGACTATTTTCTTGGATTGATATTAGTCAAAATGCATTTTGTGTTTATTAGAGCAGTACTGTTCGATTCGGGTGTTTTTGATTGTTTGGTGAAACCAAGAACTGCTAGAAAGATTAATTTTCGTCGTTACTGTTCACGGCTATTCTGGGATTATAGTTAGTCAAAAATGCATTTTGTTTATATATATAGAAGTACTCATCGATTCGAGCGTTTTGATATATTATGGTCAAAAACGAGATCGGATGTGGCCGTGGTGGCCGCCGGAAGCCGCTGGTCTCCGCGGCGGTTTCAAACGAAAAAAAAAAATGGGGGCAGAATGTGGTTGCTGGGTTTTGAACCCACGACCTCCCCATGGGCTTTGAGGGCCTAGACCACTAGGCTATCTTGTCTTTGTTGTTTAAAATCAGCTAGTTCTCTTATTTGAATAATAGACGGGCCATGAGCCCGCGCGCGATGGGCCTAGCCCGCACACGATGGGCCCAGCCCAATCCCGTTGACCGTTGACCCGTGACTTTGACGTGACCCGTGACTTCGTTGAACGTTTGACTTTGACCGTTGACCAACCAAAATTAAAATTAAAATTTTTGTTGGGTCTCCTACGGGGCATATGATGTCCGATTGGGATGATTTTAGTACCGATGCGTTCGTATCAAAATTTCTTCCAATGTGATTATAATTAGGGGCTTGCTCAAGTTTTGTTTACTTCCGTGCCTATTATTGCATATTACGATATGTTCGTAATTTTTTATGTAATTGATGGATTTTTGTAATCCACTTTGTTCTGCATTCGTTGCAGGAACAATGTCGAGGCCAGCGCCTAGGAATTTATGGACCAGGAAGGGAACAAAAACACCTCACATAAGATTACAAGTGAGCAAGCTCGAGCCAAATGTGAAGGTGGATGCACTAAATAATTATCGATGGGATAATGAGAGTGATATCATATCCCATGCGATAACGGTCAACAAGATGATCCAAGAACTCATTTGGGATGGATATCGAATGGATGCTGATATGGGTTTTTATGCCCTGAGGATTCCATACCAGAGGAGTGGCATGGAATGATTACTCGAGTGTGGCTTGATACCAACACCTATAGAGCCTTAGTGCTGCTTTTCTTAGACAAGTACATCAGGGTTGGTGCGACGAAGACGTCGTCGCTTAGTATGAATGGGTCTTGGCGCAGACAGAATGCGCGTTGGCGTCATAACACGGGTATTAAGAAGGGTTTTCCTAGCGTACCATTATGGGTTCCTGATTTAGTTAGCAACCCCCCTAAGGATTTAAAGGACTCCCTCCCTTGTACGATGGAAAATAAATGGGTTCATAATGAGACTAACGAAGAGAGGATAACGCGTTATTACCTTTGACTTTTTTTTTTGAAAGTTCACTTTGGAGTTGTTGAATTTGTTTTGAATCGCCATTGCTTATATTTTTTTTTATGTTCTAATATTTTTTGAATTATGATAGCTTTTCTGTTGTTAATGCTACTTTATACATATAATTGTTATATGTTTTGAGTGGGAGTGTTCATAAGTTTTTAGTAACTTTAAGAAGAACACACTTAAATAATTATATTAAAATAAATACAATTTAAATGCATAAATATGATGCATTTGTTGCATTCAAATAGGCTTTAATAAATCGTGCTTAAATGTCTAAAATGTTCAGATACAATGGATTCTGCATCTAAGAACATTGTGGCAGAGCTGAATAAAGGTGAGAAGTTGAATGGCGAAAATTATGAGATTTGGAACATGAAAATCCAGTATGTGCTGGAAGAGCAAGAGGCTCTGGAAGCTCTTAACCTGGTCATGGCTGAACCAGAGGATGGAATCACTGCACAGCATAGAAGGGATAAGGAAGCCTTCGCTGCATGGAAAAAGAAAAATTCAACTGCTCGCATTACGTTGTTGAGCAGCATGGATAATGATATCATGCGTGAGTTTAGACAGTATCAGAATGCAAAGGACATGTGGGATGCATTAAAGATAAAGTTTGGACAGACTTCGGTCACCAAACTTAGGCAGCTCACGATCAGATTTGACACATATAAGATGCCACATGGGCATAATATCAAGCAACATTTGAGGCGCATGTCGAATATGATTAGTGAGCTGAAGGATGCAGGTCATATATTATCTGATGAGCAGCAAGTGCAGGCAGTGATCCGCTCTTTGCCCCATAGTTGGGAGCACATGAAAGTTAACCTGACCCATAATGAGAATGTCAAGACTTTTGAGGATGCTGTGCGCCACCTCGAGCTGGAGGAGGACCGTCTTCTGGCGGCCAAGATACAATCAGATGTGTATTTTGTTGGATCTGGCTCACATGGAACTTCAGGCTCTAAGCGCAAACATCCTGGCTGGTTTAAGAAAGGGAAAGGTAAAAGAGCGGAACCATCTGGAAAGAAACCAAAGTTTAACAAGCATAGAAAAGGGAAACGTCCCTTTAAGAAAAACATTTCAAGGATGAAGTGTTACAACTGTGGCAAGAAGGGTCACTTCGCTCGCGACTGTGCTGAGCCGAAGAAGGTAGATACCCTTAATACACTTAAAAGTGTTTGTTATGTGTCAAGTTCCGTATTTTTGACTGAATCTCATCCTTTGTGGACTATAGACTCAGGAGCCACAGACCATGTAGCCAGGGACAGAAATGCCTTTGTGGAATTTCGACGAATTCCACATGGAGCGAAATGGATTTATGTGTCCAGAGTAGAAGTTAAAGGAATTGGCACCTGCCAACTTGTGATGCGCGGTGGTCGCACCTTGTTCCTGCATGATGTCCTATATGCTCCGGAAATTCGTCGGAATCTTGTTTCTGTATTAGTTTTAGTCAAGCTTGGTTTATGTATGAATTTCCATGACAATGGTGTGGATTTATTGTTAGGTACAACTTTCTACGGATCTGGTTATTTTGTGGATGGCTTTATCGTGTTGAATGTTGAAAACACTAATGTGAACGTTTGTTATTCCCTGTTTACATCTACTCATTCTAGTGATAATAATGTGAACGTGTGGCATGCTAGACTTGGCCATATTGGTCAACAACGTATGAATAGATTAGCCAAAGAAGGCTTATTTGGCAGTATTGAGAACGTTGAATTGCCTACATGTGAGCATTGCCTGGTGGGAAAAACAACTCGAAAGCCATTTGGAAAAGGGATAAGAGCTGAATTTCCGTTACAGTTAATTCATTCTGACATCTATGGACCAATGAATGTGAGAGCAAGGCACGGTGCTATTTATTTCATCACATTCATTGACGATTATACTCGATTTGGATATGTCTATTTGATCTCTCATAAATCAGAAGCATTGAGTTGTTTCAAGAAATTTATGACCTTAGTGGAAAATCAGTTAGACAAGAAAATAAAAGCATTGAGATCCGATCGAGGTCGTGAATATTTGTCTGATCAGTTCAGAAATTTATGTGATGAAAAGGGAATCGATAGACAGTTATCCATTCCCTATACTCCTCAACAAAATGGAGTAGCCGAGAGGAGAAATAGAACCTTGCTTGAGATAGTTAGGTCCATGATGGCGCAAGCAAATTTACCAATCGCCTTTTGGGGTGATGCTTTGTTGACAGCTGCCTATGTACTTAATCGTGTGCCTACTAAATCAGTAACTTCCACTCCATATGAGTTATGGACAGGTCGAAAACCTGATTTGAGTTTTCTTAAATCTTGGGGTTGTGCCGCCTATACTCATGAGACCTCTTCTAAATATGGAAAATTAGGTCCAAGAGGCAAAAAGAGTATATTCATAAGATACTCAGAACATTCAAAAGGTTATGTGTTCATAGGCGAGCAACAAAGCGGAAGTATGACGGAATTTGAATCTAGAGATGTCACGTTCTTAGAGAACGATTTTCCGAGAAAGGGCGAAATAGGTGAAGACTATTCCCTATTTGAGACTTTGGATCAAGATAATAGGATAGTTGAAAATAATGATCCAAGTGGGAGCAATGTGAGAAGTGGAGTTAAGTACGAACCAGTCTCAATTGCAACACCTTGATGAGACAATGCCATTATCTGATTCAAGTGGGAGCGTAATAGAGAATGAAGTACCTAGGGTACAATCTTCTCTACGACGAACAAGTCGCAAAAGCATTCCCCGTCGACATTTTGAGATTGAAAGGGAAGCATTTTTAGTCGCTCCACAAGAAGATGATGAGCCAAGAAATATAAATGATGCTCTGTCTTGCCCTGATAAGGAAATATGGATGGAAGCAATGAAAGAAGAGATGAAGTCAATGAGATCAAATCAAGTTTGGGAACCGGTTGATCTTCCAAAAGGACGCAAAGCCATTGGGAACAAGTGGGTTCTCAAAATAAAGCGTAATGCTGATGGCTCAATTGAGAGATATAAGGCTCGTCTTGTAGCGAAGGGGTATAACCAACAGGAAGGAATTGACTATGAAGATACTTTTTCACCTGTGGTAAGATTCACCTCAATTCGCCTTATTCTGGCAATAGTGGCTGGCTTGGATCTAGAATTGCATCAAATGGATGTAAAGATTGCGTTTCTCAATGGAGAATTAGAAGAAGAGATCTATATGGAACAACCCATTGGGTTTGTTACTGAAGGCCAAGAACACAAAGTATGTCGACTTTTGAGATCGATATATGGCCTTAAGCAGTCTTCAAGACAATGGTATATACGCTTTCATAATGCTATAGTGGCATATGATTTCGTGATGATTAATGAAGATAATTGCGTGTATATCAAAAGATCCAAAGGGCAATTTGTGATCCTATCGTTATACGTTGACGATATACTAATTGCTGGAAGCAATATGGAGTTTGTTAGGATAGTCAAAAGTTGGCTGTCTTCAAATTTTGAAATGAAGGATATGGGTGAAGCTGCATACATTCTTGGAGTTTAGATCTCTAGAGACCGTTCCAAAAGGTTGTTATCTCTTTCTCAAGAGACATACATAAATAAAGTCCATGAACGATTTTGTATGCAAAATAGTAAACCTATTGATACTCCTATTGCAAAAGGTGAAGGATTGAGCCGTCGAATATGTCCTAAAAATCCACATGAACAAGAGCAGATGAAAAATGTTCCATATGCCAATGCTG
The DNA here is from genome assembly GCA_019149425.1 of Psidium friedrichsthalianum. NCBI lineage: Eukaryota > Viridiplantae > Streptophyta > Magnoliopsida > Myrtales > Myrtaceae > Psidium > Psidium friedrichsthalianum. The sequence goes on from JAGVVM010001896.1 coordinate 23,996, forward strand.
TTGGAAGTCTCATGTACGCTATGTTGTGTACTAGACCTGATATTTGTTATGCAGTTGGACTGGTTAGTAGATACCAATCCAACCCGGGTTCAGCACATTGGACTGCCGTTAAAAGAATCATGAGATATCTGAGAGCTACTGCTGATTACTCACTGACATATTAAGGAAGTGATCTGGACCTTGAGGACTATACTGATGCTGACTGGGCAGGAGATTTGGATGAAAGAAAATCCACTTCTGGAAATGTATTCTTACTGAATAATGGTGCCATATCATGGAGTAGTAAGAAGCAACAATATATAGCCTTGTCTACCATGGAAGCCGAGTTCGTAGCATTATCAGCAGCGGCACAAGAGGGTGTTTGGCTTAGAAGATTTTTGGATCATTTGGGTGTTGCTAGAGATGCTGCAAATCCTGTGTCGATTTATTGTGATAGTCAGACAACAATAGCTTACACTAAGGATCCTAAGTTCCATTACAAGACCAAACATATAGACATTAAATATAACTATGTCAAGGACATGGTAGCACGAAAGGATGTGAACGTACAGTATATATCTACGCATGGGATGTTAGCAGATCCTATGACAAAACCGATTCTTAGAGATGTTTTTATTGATCATGCAAAAACTCTAGGATTGCGTAGAGGTTGATGTACTGAATATTTGTATTTTCCCTAAATGTTCACAGTTGATAATGTTGTTTAGCAATATAAGTGCCCATAAGTCTATTTGATATTTATGCATGTTAATGCTTGGTACATTATGTTGAAAAGGTATGTCGGACAGATATGAGATTAACCCACTCACACGGGTAATCGCCTCCATTCACTACGTGATAAATGGAGATGAGACAATTTTAAGCTCATTATCTAGGTGATAATTGAGAGCTAGAGCTTGAAATATAAATGTCGCCTTAACAGAATGTTAAGATGAGGACTTATTATTTATAATGTCCGAAAGTGAAATAACCCACATGTTTTCACCTTATCTGTCTTCATTGCCAGATGTGAGTTCTGATGGATACTTTTGAATAGAGTAGATTTGTAAACTCAAGTTAGACATTGGGTATGTCTAAACTATCATCTGTACGGTATTAAGTGGAAAGACATACGCTCCATAGGGAAGGAGAGAATACCGTAATACGTATTTCATACTACGTGTGCATCATTTTGACCAATAAGAGTTGGCGAAAGTTTGGATCTCAACTTTTTAAGCCGTGTGAGACTCTTGAGGATGTGAGTTACTCAATTAGTGCCCTCATGACTCTTACTTATTCTCAAGATTCTTTTTTGGCGTTTGCTATCTTAGAGTGTTGCCAATGATCATGAGTGATTCGATCTAATGGGACATTTCTAGAAAAGCAAGCTGAACTGAAATCAAGAGATTTAAGGAAAAGAGGAAGATCGATATATCTTTGACTCACATCATAGTTGGTATTCACTGACCGGTCAATTATGATTGTTTTGTACTTAATCATAATTGTGAATACAACATATATTATTTAAAGAGATCAAGAGAGATTAAATGTGAATGGTCGATCTAGGACGCTGCATACTAAATCTACTCTAAATTGTCTTGCCTAATATGAGCTGCTATATACTCCTAACAGATGTATAGCAACGAGCTCTCGGAGTATGCTGGTCACACAGACTATTTGCCAGTATGAACTTTGCAAAGGAGAGAGAGTTACAATTAGCCCTCAGTGGGCAAGTGAAAGTTATTAGTTCTTGGTGAACTTGTGGGAACTGTTTGCCCTACATGGGCGAGTGGGAGATGTTGGTGTATAATAGTTAGGGTGTACGCT